>CAJNIZ010044452.1:0-47494 GCA_905231905.1 Symbiodinium pilosum
TTCTATGCGACCGGCTCAAGCACGGTCCTTGGAACAATAACAAATACAATCCGCCGCAGCGTTGTTTGACTCAAGCTCAACGGATCAAATCCGTAATGTCTTGTGGCGCACAATTTTTCAGGCGCTTCTGATCATGCTCATGCCCCTAATTGCGCATCAGGGGCAAATCCCTAGTATTACCCATGACGTAATATTATCGCGAGTACGCGCCGCTTCGGCCGGCTCGCCTGTATAGCAGCCTGGAACACGACAGCCTCAACTCAACTTTTCCTTTCCTCGTGACTTAGTGCCATCATATGTTTAGATCGCCTTATGTAGCACCCCCACATAATCTTAGTATAAAATGTCCGCATAAAGCCCCTTAGAGAGCCCTGTATGACATTTTGAAATACAATACCTCTATAGAACTCTGTGCAATACCTGAATGGCCTTATAAAATTTCCCAAAGCACCGTTTGGAAATTACAGGATCCTCCAACGGAAGGAAGGAGGGGAGTGGTGCAGAACATCTTTGGGTAGGAGAGAGGGGCCGGGGTCGGGGGGAGGGTCGCCGGGCCTTAAATTTTCTTTCTACCACGCAGGTTACACCCCCGAAATTATTTGATTCTGGCGAACCTATGTTTTCCACCCAGTTGCACCTGCACTGTTCCTTTGGGAGGTGGGTGTGTGTAGAGTTTTGAGCGACTTTATAAAATATAATATCACCATATAACCCTGTGCAATACTTGGGTGGCATTTCAAGTCTCCTAAAGCATGTGTATGAAAATTACATGATAACCCAAACACCGGGAGGCCTTGGCAGGCTATGGGTGGGGGCGGGAGGCGTTTGGGGGAGGGTGGGAAGGGGGGGGGGGCAAGGATCAGGTTGGACTTCTGGGTGACGTGATTCGCACGAACTTGAGGCCCGACTCCATGCTTTCCGCCCAATAACTGGTTGGAGCCTTGCTCTCCCTAATCGGAGGATTTTCCCGTTTCAAAACGGCTCTTGCAGTTACCTTGTTGATTCAACAAAAACCATTTGTGGATTTGGGTTTCCTTGACGTCTCCATTACGTACAGCAGTGCAGTGCCAGCCAGGGGTGGTGGATTTCGTTGCTGGCATTTTGAGCCAGCATTTGTTGGTGAAGGGTGATTTCATTTGCTTGGGCAGCATGTTTGCTTCTTGCGACAGCATCCATCAATATCTGTCAGATAAGTTTCTTGAAGCGAATGGGGTTCTCGCACTAACTATATAGTTTTAGACACAACAAGTTCAGTGTTTTGAAGGCCGCCTGGTATGGACCCGGTTTGGCGAATGCCCCCCCTGGCCTCTGGAGGTTGGGTTTCCAACATGAAGCTTTTGCAGTTGCATTATATGATGCGATTGAACTCAGCAAAATTATTCGTCTGTGGTTTTTACCGCGGTCGACCAAGACTCGTGGTTTTTGCCTTCGACTTGGCATGCTCTTTTAGCGCAGAAGGATTGTTGATAGGTGATTCACTTCGGAATAACAATGCATGAGCGTAGATTCTAAAGAAACGTAGGAATTCTGTAATATATTTTTTTTTCTGGAGGGACGACGTACGTTCGCAGGGGCCCTGAAAGCTGTTGCTCGTGACAGGAAGCACAGTCCACGGTGGATTCTTCAGCACCAGGTGCACTGGGGAGGCTGGGCGGGAATTTGCAAAGCGTACCTTGGCCAGGAATCTGATTCACAAAGTTATGGCCTGCCTTTTGTAACCTGGAGCTTAGCTTTCTCGGGGTGAGACACAAGACAGATTTGGAAGTATGGCTGGGCGTGTCCTGTAAGACCTCACCTGCAGTTGGCTGAAGATTCCCGCCAGGAAGAGCCTTTTCACGAGGCTGGGCACTACTTTTGCTACTGTGTCTCTGCAACATGATGCACTCCCATTAGGACCTGCTGAGCCAGGTGCACCAGACATCGATATACAGGCCACGGGGTGAGTGCCGGCGCTGCACAGACCATGAAGAGGCAAGGAAGTATCAGCAAATGAGGTCAGGTGTCCGTGCTGCCCAGTGTTTGCGCGCATAACCTAAAGGACCACTACAGGTCATCTTCAATTTGTGACGCTTCTTCATTTGTTGATGAAGCTTCACACAGGCCTCGCGACACACAGCGCGGCCCGACACTGCGGACGATCAGAGTCGTGCAGTTGCCTTAGAGTCGAGAGCGTCAGTTGATGAAAAGGTTTGCCCGAGACAGCATGTCAAAGACCCATTGTACAGTGTTCATCCTTGGCCCGATGCACTGCAGGTGCCATCCTCCACGCTTTACCGGCCTAGGGAGGAGGGCAAGAGGCACCTGGAGAAGGAATCTGGTCCGCAGGCAGCTTCTTGTGCCTCCGCAAAAGCTGGAAGCAAGCTTCACGGCCAAACTGGCATAAAAGGATAGTTGCCTGCAACGGGTTCCCTTCATGTGCATAGTCATTGAAACCTTGCATGCAATCCACATCCGATGTTCTGTGCACAGCTGGAAGCCCGCCACGTTCAACAGTTCAGCAGAAGATGATTAATGACGAGGAATCTTCAACATTGGAACCCTTGATCATGTGAGTGTCACATTCTGCTTGAGCTGTTTGCATTGCATCCTTCCTGGTTTGGCAGACTCGACTGCTGAGCCTGGGCTTCCTTGCTTCCCGGAAGCCCCATCCAAAAATGCAGCCTGTGGCGAGCCCAGAATTTCTGAGCGTGATTTCTTCTTTGCGGAGCAAATCTGCAACCAGAGCCAGCTCATCTGTTCGCAATCCACTTTGTTTGGCTGACACAGGCCCTCGACCTAGACCCGAGGCTAAGGCAGGGGCAGATTGGTGTGTATGCATATGATTGCTTTTCCCAGACTTGCTTGTATCACGAACGGCACCTTCTCCAGTGTGGCGCCACCGGCATTTTTAGGCCCAAGCCCTTCCGAACCGCCCAATCACACCATGACCATGACCATGATGGCGCGGGCATCTTTGGTCATGCTCCTCGTCCAGCAGGGCCTGGGAAAGGAGCCATCGAACGCCTCTGACGCCGAGTGCCTCCTTCAAAAGAGGCAGGGCTCTGTTGTGATTCGGTGTAGATGTCGGCTTTGGTCTTGATTGCCCGCTCTGCTGCAGGCACGACTTCGAAGAAGACGGTGCTCTGAGCGGCCTGGCTCTTTCGGACTCGCTCCTTAGCTGAAGCCCATTTAAGGTCGAGTCTAGTGAAACGGACCAGAAGGTCCAGGCTGAGCAATGCAAACGATGCTCTGCATCCAGTTGTTGCAGCAGCATTCGCAGCTCAGGATCATGCACTTCGCTGATTCCCTGCAGCCAGGTGCCACGCAGGTGGCTTGTGTGTAGCATGCAGCCTTTGGATCTGAAGCGCAAACACCTGTGGACGCCTGGATAGCTTCCCTCACAGCTAGTCTGAGCTGGAGGACCTCCTGCGCTCCTTCCGCATCTGTGGCCGCTGCAAAGAATGGCGGCGCTTCGGCGAAGAGACACATGGCAGAGTTGAGTTTTTCTTGCTTCAGACACTCAGGCTTCAAGAACGTGTCTGATCCGTGTTTGCTAATGATTCTTGTGCTTCGCTTCTTTTTCCAACATTCGATCCAAACCACACAAAACCAAGCCTCTGGAGCCAGCTAAGCAGCTAAGCTAGAGACAATCCAGCTACGCCAAAATCCCCAAAGCCGGTACATGCCAAGACAAGCACTTTGCAAGATAAGACTGAGATTTAGTTAGCACGTGACCACGTGAACGGCCATCAAGCCATCCTGTGAAGGAGAGATGGTGGGTACTTGTCTTGTGTGGACCACATGGAGCCTGAAGACATCCGCGCTGCATACTCCATGGGCATCGAACACCATGACATGTGGTCCATGCATCTCAACTGCAATTGGAATTGCATCCTTTTCTGATTCTGTTTTTGCGGTCTTCATTGCAGACTCTTGTGATTGTTGACGCTTTCATGTTATAGCTGCCGATGCACACGTTCCAAAGAATTTTACATACATCATCATACATACATGTCAGACTATCTCATGAGTCGTGAGCTTGCCACACTTCATCCCTGTACTACTCTTCTTAGAGCCTCCTGCGCATGACCAGGCACATCCACGACAACTTTGGGGTACCCTGGACTATGAAAGGTATTTGCTTGCTTCTGAGGCCAAGCTCTCTGTCCGCGCGACTCAGCATGTCAGTCCGAAACGTGAGGTCCCCATCTATCAATACGATTGCACGGTCGACGAGCCTGCTGCTGTCTGTGACAAGTGCAAGTTCTTCCAATCCTGCCTGCAGGGTGTGGCACAGCTGAATTGCACAGTGAATTCACAGGTGCTCGACGCGACACATCAGTTCTAGCGTGCTTTATCCAGCACAACAGCTGTCATCATTGCCGCGGGCGGATGAAGAGCCCTCGTGTAGCCTAGGCAAGAGCAGTAAATGTCAAGGATGTGCGCAAAGCTTTTGCTAATGTTGATCCAATCCATCAAGCTCCATCATGAAAGACCAGGTTTGGGAGAGAAAGGCCAGGTGGACCAGTAGATTCCTCAAGCATGAAGGACATAATAAAGTCTCCTCTCAAGCAACCAAGGAAAATGGCAAGGGGGGCTTCCCAGACAAGACTGCCTGGACCCTGAAACAGGTTTGGATGTTTTGTTCTGATTTCCACATCCCTGTGCTCTGTGCTGCTTGTGAAGATAGATCACGAAGCATCTCCTGTCAGTTGTGCCGGCCTTTGTTGGCGCAACTATGCGTCCTGAGTTGACCTTTGAGCAGCCTGGAGAGTGTGTTCATCAATCTAGGCGAATTGCAGCTAGTCTGTCGATCATGTGTTTACTTGCGACAAGCCCGAGCAAACAGCCCTCCCATCCCACAAGTTGCCTCAGCGGAGCGTGGAGGCAATTGTCAAATCCGGCAAAGACAAGCTGCCCGATCGTTGCTCAGCTGCATAAGGTCTGGGCGGGTTGGCAGTGTGGAAAAAGCAGACCATGTTCTATCGCATGCTGGAAAGTTTCGAGGGGCGAGTCAAACCATGCTTGCCAGGAACAGGTGAACTCGCGCGCCCAATCGTGATGGCCGGCCTAGCGTAAGCTTAGGTAGTCTCCTGATGAAGATGGACATTGAGGGTGCTGAGTGGCCTACACTTGGCACAGCGAGCCAGGAGACGTTATCAAAGTTCCGGCAGCTGTTGATCGAGTGGCTAGCCTGACATTGGCCATCAGATTGGGGAAGGCCGAGGGAAATTGCACCATCGGTCAACTTGAGAGATGTCATAGTTGCATTGGGGATTACATTTTTTACATCATTTCCCGGGTAACGAGCGCTGATTCGGCTTGCAGGCTCTTGCGGTGGCTAACAGACTCCTCAAGGGTGATTTTTTGGCTACTTTTTGTCTGAAACTTTCATCCGGAAAAGAAAAAGGTTCCACGACCTGGACGACGAGAAGCGCCACACTGAATTCCTGCAGACCATGCAGAACCTCAACAAGGCGTGGGGTTGTGAAAAAAGATGCAAGAGCTGACTTCCTTCGGTTGATGACAGCCCTTGAGAAGTGGGAAGTTGATCTAGGTGCGTTGCATGAGGAGCAGCAAGTGCCACCTGTGCTCGTTTGTTCCAACCCTGGCCCAAGCCCAGACTTAGGGGTCGGGTGCTCTTCACCAGTCTCGTTCTACCGAGCTACGTGCAGATGGTGTTGGCTGAATGATCTCTCACACTCCCCGCAGCCTAGAGATCCTAATTTTGTCATGTCCTCCAGGCTGGCTTCAAGGTTGTGCACCTGCATGGCAACGATTTCAGCGGCAACTACCAGAAGGGCGGCCCATGTTGCATGTTCATGCCGTTCATGCCGTTCGTGCATTTTATGTTGTGAGGCTTTCTCCAGACAGTAGCTGTCTGCCCAGTAGGTGAATCTTGGGAAGGGCAAAGAACAGTCCCGCCGCTGGCAAGGCAAGTACTCGATCCCTTCTGTCATCGAGGTCTCCATGGATTCCAGCGCTCAGGCAATGGCTACTGCAAAAAAAATCATTCAAATCTTTGTCAAAGACACCTAGTCTTGGCATGGAGAGTTCACTTTGAGCTCCTTCAGCTGGAAGGGGCAAAACAAGCGTGCCATGCTAGATAGGACTAGATGCCATACACCGCTGCAGCTGCAAATAGCTTCTCTCGATGCATGGACTGCAACAGGACATGTCCACTTGCCTTTCGCGCGAGACACGTCTGCCGTTGGACGCCAAGAACAGGCAGGGACTGTGAAGGATTCTCAAACTGACTCGAAGATAAGGATTTTAAGGACGGCATTTCGGTAAAAAGGACCAGCAGCAGCTTCAACAGCTGTTTGTATTTCTAAGCCACAGCTTGAAGAAGGCATGCGATGAGCAACTCTGGTAGTCTGCCCCATAATTTATCACAAGTTCGCAAAGCCTACAAGTCACCTCAACTCTCAAACTGCTATACAGGTGCGTCCTCAAATTGAGGTCTGACCATTTACATACACCATGACGAAGGAGCCCTAATCACTAGGGCCCTCCAGAAAGGACACATTGTTTTGAGGATCTCAGTTCGCTCATGCTAACTTGTGAATTGTGGAGAAGTTTTACTCCTTTGTTCATGCTTACTTGGGCATTGTGTGGTGTATTTGTTAAATGGAATAATCCTAGTGAGAACCCGGCATAATCCAACGGCGCCATCGTGCCAGCAATGGTATTGACTGCACCTACGCACTTATGCGATAGTTCTCGACTTCTGATAAATTAGACATAAACTCTGCGACTACTGACTAGGCCAGCCTGTAACTGTAACCGCAGCCAACTTAGCATGTGTCAATTCAAAGGGCCGTCGGTTTTGTTTTTGTGAGCAGCGTGCTGGCACACTGTGGCGGCTTTCAAAAATGCTGCGTGCTCTTGCTTCTCGCTTTATTGTAGCACACCGGTACATGACCACCTCTCCAAGGAAAACGTCGACTTTTTCTTCATTACCGGAAGAGAGAAGGTAGCAGGTGACCAACATGAAACAAAGCAGTGATAGTCAGCCAGCAAGCCCTGAACACAACATGAAGTGGTAAGAAGTAAGGCCCTGTCTGTGCCTAACGGCGTAAATTCTGCACCATACACCCCAGTCAAAAACACGGAGTTGCGGCTACCAAGCCCTGAACTTCCAAGGGCAGCAAGCTTAAAGGGAACGGTAGCCGCCAAACCCTAAACTAGGCAACGCACTGGTAGCCACAGCTTAGCCAACTTTCACCACAAAACCTAAAAACGCGGATCAGGGTTACAGCTAGCAGCTAGCAAGCTTTGCCCCCTGGCAGGAAGCAAGCCTCCACCCTAGACTCGGCCCTGGACCTGAGAACAAAAAGCCATCAAGCCCACAAGAGGCAACAAAAGCGACTAATGCGGGCCCTATAAGCCATAACCCTCATAACCCTTACATATTGTTAGCAAATCCTCAGAGCAAGCCCAAACTCTAAAACGATGGGTGGCCTCCGGACTTTAGCCCTGAGCTTTGACAGTTGAGCCCATTTGCCGTTGCAAAGGATCGACGGAAGCTGTTCTTTTGCAAGTTATGTGGACACTTTTGTAGCAAGTGATTCTGGCAATTGTTTCAAGCCAGTTGAAGAACGTGCTTTCCCTTAAGTTGCTTCCCCTTAAGTGTCCCAAGCACTGTGGGGCCTTGGGGTGAGTGATTTTCAATTTCAGAAAGTTTTTTTGACTTTTTGATGCAAAATTGGGATTCCATGAACTTCATGTTCCGATCCATCGTCCGACTTCTGCTCAAAATGTCCGTGGCCATGAGGCTTGCTCACTGGTGGCAATCGTTGGCTTCTTATAGGCCCTTCATTTACATTGGCGCTCTCCAACCAGTCACATTGGATTTAGCTTCGTATCCGAATTTGAGACGCGTGGGTGAACACGCGTAATGAATCTGATTCACTTCTTGGTTCTTCCTGTTTTTCTGTTTTGCTTTTGCTGTCAGGAAAAGGATGCCAAGAGGAAAGAAGGAATTGCCAAAGGCAAATCTCCCTACCCTGTGAGACTTCGGTCATGGTGCGTATATATTCTCCCAGGTCATTTGCAGAATGGCGTTATGGCCACGTGGAGCTTAGAAAATAGTTTTTTTTTGCAGCTGCCTGTCCTTAAAGGCAAGTGGCTGTACTTTTAGCAAGTTTCGAGCAGGACGCATGGAAGGTTGAGTTTGCAGCTGCCAGCTCAACCTTTCCTAAGACCCAGCAGACTATGAGGCCTGCTAATCGTGCGTCAGCAAAAGCGTTGTCAAGTTTGGTAGTGACTTGTTTTGGCAGCACCGTAGTGAACATGAAGGTTGTTATTCATGTTTTCAACCTGAGATTGAGTAGCTGGGGAATGGCTGGTGCTCTTTCAGAGTGTGTTTCGTTTCTGGAGCGCTGCAGTTTGCTGATCCTATCATGGTCTTTTGGGGCATTCACCTTCATGAATAGCAAGCCCTTAGTGAGGCTTGCAGGAAATGTTGTTAACGTCAAGTTTGCAGCAGTACTAGCCTCTACGGTGTGATCAAATTTCAACCTGCAGCATGTATTGGGACATACTGTCGATCCTCTCGATCGCGGCCATCGCGTGTAAAGACTGTGCAAGCTGCAAACCTCAAGCCCAAACCTATCCCCAAGCCTGTCCAAGTGTTGTTTTCTGTTGATCATGGCCCGTGATGATTGATATGATGGTGTTTGTAGGGATCCCCTCAAAACAGAACATTGAAACAAAAGGTCATTAAGGCCTGATTCAGGGTAACTAAGGGAAACGTTGGCTTAGCTGGGGATTACTGATGGCGGGATCCCTTATTGCTCTATGACTCTATGAGTTGGGTCTGGCCCCCACCCGGTAAAAAACTGGTATAATCGCGATATGTAGGAACCCGCATGTAGTTGCCAACATCTGTTATTCTTTGTGGTAAGATCATCGAGCGCCTGCCTTGCAAATGTCTTGGACCGTCTAAGGACACGGAAGAGTAGACCCTGAGTTTTTGAGAAGCCCTTCGCTGTACCTGAGCAAATGCTGAAAATGCCCTGGCCATCCTGCTATGTTTTCCTCGGCGGGATCCCTTGACTTGACCATCCTTTATTCGTTTGACAGAAGCCGGGCCGGCACCCCTCGACCTCGGCCCTGGGAGGCTGGTGCATCAGACTATTTTGTTCTGCGTTGTAATTGTGTTCTTCTCCCCCACAACTGGACAGCTTCCAACATGGAGTCATGGAAACATTCATTGTTCATAGCGGGAAGGTTTATTGTGGGATGTGATCAAGGGAGCTCCAATCTGCTATCCGATACGGCTTGGTGGGTAAGCTCTTGTTGCCTTTCTGGGCCTGAAGACGGTGCCACAGATATTCTACTCGGGGTCATTGTGTTAGGGATCATTGATCAACGCCCTACTGCCATGTGCACAGTCTTGAACTGTTGCATTACTCAAAGCCTTTCCAGTCTGAGCTGAAAGCTTCTCTTGCAGTCGTGCTCCTCCCGCGAGCGTCTAGATCCACAGAAGAAACTGCTTCTAGTCTCTCTAAACCCTACGATCTTGACTAGTGCTACAACATTTTCCTACCATTTCTGTTGTTCTTGCTCTCGCCTGTTGCACATCTACTTCAAAGCCGCCAACCCAAGAGACTGCGGTTTCTTAAGAGTAGCGGAGTTGCATAGTTTTGGAGACTAGAGTTGGGGTACGTGTAATTAGACCGTTTCTGAATCCAAAGTCGCACTCTGAGCAAACACCATGCTTGTGACATCATTCAGATTACCTGGGCTTGCATGTTTACGGGAATCAGCCACAAATTGCGTTTCATGAATTGCCTCGGGTGCATGCAAAGCAAATCCCAAATTTAGCCTCCACACCCAGCAAACACGCGGAAAACTGCTTTTTACAACCGAGACAGGCATACATTAACACCCCTTTGCTTGGTACTGGGGGCAGGAGCACTTCTACTTGACCAAAGCGAGGGCGTAGACATCCATTCTTGAGCCCTAAACCATCTCTGCAGAAAACAAAGTCTAGATCCTTTAAAGCCCAAGCCCTGGATCCTGAAGCCAGCCAGCATGATGCGGACCCCTGAGCTTGATTCAGGGCCAAGTCACTGGATGCTCATCAGGCCTTTGGCTTGAAGCTGACCGCCAATGCATGGACGCTGAAGAGCTCTGAGCCATGTACAACAGCTGGCCAAGTACAGGTCCCCTGAACTCAAGCAGACTTAATCTCCAGGTCAACAAGATGCAAAGCTCCGAACCTGACACCCTATCCCAAAACATCTCCATCCTGAAGCCAGAACCCATGAGAGCATCCTGCTGACTTTTGTGTACCGCCATGCCGCCAAAGATCACCATCCCAGCAAGCTTGATGCTTTTCGCAACAGTTGTTGCTTAATCTGTGCAATTCTCCTGTTGCCTTCAAATTTCAGGGCTCAGGGTGCTTTGCCCCTGAAGCGGAGATATGGTTGGCTCTTTGGGCAGTATGAAAGGGGTTTTGCTTCGGGAGCTACGGCAGACATGGCAAGGGTGCACTGACGAACCTGTGCTAAATGTGCCTCTGTGCTTGGTGTTCGTTACAAACCCAAAGGGGCACTTCGCGAACTGATACACCTTTACGGATGAGCTTCATTCAATACCAGTTGTGCAAAGGCCTTCCAGGTGCTTCAAAGAGGGCTGGGTAGGCTTTGTCGTCAACAGAAGGGCTTGCAGAGGTCTTGGGCCTGCGTGGGGATTCGGCACTGAGCCTCAGCATCAAACTAATTCCATGCTAGGGGTACCACCAGGAAGTTTGAAGTCGTCTGTGACCAGACAGCTCCTGGAGAGACTGTGGCAGTCGTGGGATCGTGTCCAGAGACGCTTGGCTTTCATAGGTTGACATGTGGTCCTTTTGCAGTCTTTTCGCGCTTAGGCACATACCAATGGAAGTGAGTAGTACCCCCCAAGAGCAAGTCCGCGCAAGGGCAGGATGCACAGAAAATTGTCCAATATCTGCATGCCATGAACTCTTCAGTACTTTGTTTGCTAGCTAGTCTGAGCACGAATGCCACTTCTTAACTCGCGTTAGACATTCAGACAGTAACTTAACAAGCGCGGTTGTAATTGTAAAGCAGTTGCTGAAGCTGTGCCGCTAAGCTGTGTCAGGTTGGGCGAGTGGGATCCGAAGAAGGGCCTGGAGCTGGCTACGGAGGAGATGCAATTTGGCATCGTGCTGGGAATCTTGCTCGCCTGGTTGTTTGCCCCAGGGCTCTAAGGGGAACAGCTTACTTAAGAACGTAGACTCGTTCCGCATGCAAGATTCGGATCACTTGCAAGTCCGCATAGTCTGCTTCCCCACATGCAAAATGCTCATGCTTCCTCATGGACCATTTCACCTGTTTCTGTTCAGTGACTGCAGGAGAGCGTTTTCCCCAACTGGTTCTCTGCACCAGCATCATGGCTGGACTTTGGGGTTCAGCAGATGTCATTCTTGAGCCAGCGGGCTGGGTTGACAAGGTTCTTGGCATTTTTAAATTTTGAGAGTCAAGGCAGGCTGAAGCTGAAGAATCTATCAAGCCTACACATACCGCACAGGAGATATCAGCTGACATCACCTGACATTGGAGCAGTTGCTGTTCCTTTTCCAGTCCTTATACTCTTGCCATCCAGTTGGGATGTGTATGCACTGCTTGGCTTGCTGCTCCGACTAAGATTCCAATCCACCCCGCCAAGATCTTTTTCAAGACGCTCGGCAGGGCTTTCCAACAACAGTCGCACCAGTCTTTTTTTGATTTGCCCGCCGCAGTGATCAAGAACATCGAGCCACACAGTGCCCAGTGTATGTCAGTGTATGTATGCAACGTGTGGCAGCATGATACCAACACAAATTGGAACTCCGAGGGTCGTCATAATTGGCCCGAACGGCGTGCGATGGGAAGGCGGCGACAACAAGCCGGTGTGACTCGTTTGCATGCATGCTCCTGATGTTGGCCTAGTCAAGATCCTGTGAGGTTGAAGCAAATGACTTCGTTCCTGCTCTAAGGCAGCTTTACGAAGGCAAGCGCAGCAAGGTCAAGTCCCTGTATGGTAGTACCTCGGCTACAAGCATAGCTCTGACGACATTTTGGTGCAGACTCGTGCAGGAAACATGAGAGCAACCCTGGACACCTGCCCCTGAAATAGATGCAATAGAGGGTGTGGAAAAATCATCGACAGACATCCATCCTTCTGTTTTGTACCATTTTGTACCATGTCTTTAGTGATTTGCTGGAGTTTCCTGATCATGCAGCCCGTGTTCTGCATGCACTTGGAATCGCTGGAATTGCTTTTGATGAGACCTATCCCATCCGGAATTTTGGAAGATGATGTTCCCAATCTGGCCAACAGGTGAGGACTTCATTGCTGCCACGTCTGTGGCTCCAAAGGAGACTTGGCTGCCCTGGTGCCCACAATCCACGAGTTGCTAAACGCTAAGCAGCGGGTCGCTTGTCGCTCATGCATGCAAATGGACCCTGCTTCAGGATATTGACAAGCTCACACCTGCGCCTGAGCTTCTGCCAAAGCCAGCCATGGAGCAGGAGAACGGCATCTAGGCAGGTCCAGGTTTCAGCCGGGATGGTGATGCTGCAGAGCTCCGTGCACAACATGATGGCCCGCAGTAGATGATGCTAAACGTTCAGGACAAGAGTGCCAATGGCTATGCCGCCCCAGAGGTGCGACATGCAAGGTACAGGTTTCTGGGTTGCACCGCGCCACTTGCTGCTTGTAATTTGTTCTCACAGTGGAAGTGATGGTCTTGGGGGCAGGAATTGTTGGCTTCTTGCTCATGTCTATTCGGATGGTATGGGGCTGATTGTGCACAATTTCGTATTACCACTGAACGTAGCCATTTTGGAGGAGGCTGCTGCCAAGGAGGAGCCTCTACACGACGAGGCCGACAACGTCCGCGAATAGTGAGTAAGGCTCTTAGGCTCTTAGGTTTCATAGGGCCATCCTTAAAAGCAGCTGTCGATCGCACGTTCTGTTGGCTCAAGCATTCAACTGCAGTTTACCTGCTGATAGCATGAAATGAGCCAACCCCATATCGCCTGAACTGCAGAGCACATCTACCTTATTCTGTAGTGCACAATCCAAGAGAGAAAAACACAAGGTTTGAAGCAACGCCCAGAGTAGCCCGAGGGGTAGAAGCTGAAATTTCGATGGACAGCATGCTGGAGGAGAAACGAAAAAGCCAAGAGGAATTGGTTTCCATGAGCAGCATTGATATAGCACAGAACCCGCAGCCGAGAGTGGCGACAAAGCATGCCGAGCTGGCAAGCCGTGCATAATGGAGACTCCTATGTGGCTTGCATGGCAAGACTATTGCATTTCCAAAGTCTTGAGCTCATGTTGGATTTGTGAGGGCTTGCCTGAACAAACAGCTGGTTGGCGAGGACTCCACCCTTGTTTGGCTTGAAAACTCAGACCTAAGGAACACGTGTTGGCGGCGCAGCTGCAGTCTCTGCACCGTACACTTCTACAGGAGCACCAGATAGAAAAGGAGCTCTGGCCACAAATTGTAAGCTCAGAAGCGAGGCGTAGGGAGAGCTGTTGGAATAGATTCTAGCGAAGGTGTCCATCTGACGTCTGAGAAGCCAGCGATAATGGGCAGGCTACCCTTCACTGGCGTTGAAGGCAAAGGAACAACTTTCTGCAATCGATGCAAGCCTGAAATGCTTGCAACAGTGAGCCTTTCTTGGGTACAGGCTTGTCCTTATTTCCTCATTTCTGAAACAGCTGCGGATCCTGAATTCACACCCAGCCCGTAGCATCGTTGAGAATTGGGCTACCCAGCTGCTTCAGTCAGATGCTGCTTGCAACAGTCATCGCATCCCGTTCAGAGCTTAGCAGCTTCGCAAGAAATGGGTGAAAATCCAGGGATGAAGCCAAGTCACCTAGACCTCTGTCCGGCACAGTGCTGACACGCTGAGATACGACTGAGATATGAGTCTGGAGGGCATTTGTCGCTCCTTGCCCAGGACCGGCTTGACCAGTCCTGGCGGGAGAAGCTGGATAATGCCCAGAATGCATCATGGAAGGAGCGGTCAAATGATGTGAGAAGCCTCTTCAATGGACATGTTTATACCATTTTTCAAGAAGAACGGATGGCAAGGAGTTGTAAACCAAAGACTTACCAAAGATTGAACAAGTCTTGAGCAGCAGGAGACCCAAGACGATGGAACTGCTTCTGAACTCGCGACTGCGGCTTGGCTTTGGGCCAGGCCGTCCGAGGAAGGCGAGCCCGCAGAGGAACCCTTGGGGCGACCAGAGGAGCTCTGGGTCCCCAGGTCAGTTCCGCAGCGATGGGCGGAGCTCGCCCACAAGCTGGCCAACAACGAAGTTCGGACGGAAGAGGCGGAGTTGTCCGTCTCCTCTGCGAACTGCGCACTAGTGTCTTGGATGCCAAAGCCAATGTGGATTGAACTGTGTCCGGTGATCCATTTAGCACTCCAGTCACGAACCGAGCAGTGAGTGGAGCTTGCTGGCTGGCTTTCTTAGGTGATGCACCCCACATGGACGATCCTGGGTCCTTGTTATTTTTTGTGCTCGTTGTGGACTCGTTAGTTAGTTAGTTCGGGCTCCAGATGTTTGGCAAACCTGCTACTGCATCAAGCAGTTGGTGCAGCAAGCGTTAAGCGCTCTCAGTCTCGAGAGTGCCCGTCTACGCTGAGGATATCTGTCCAAGAGGCCTTGAAGCGACACCAGCACAGGAACTATCACATGCCAGGGGCCGAGGCCTCCCCCTTCAGAACAGAAGCTTTGTTTTCTGGTCATCAGTACTCACTACTGATTAGTGTCGTGCAGGAGTCGGCCTCCACGCTGAAGATGAATGAGGCCATCAAGGACTCATCGTGTTTGCAGCGTCTCTGGGCTGGCAGAGAGCAGTCACTTTGATCTTTGCCCTTCACGAAGCAGAAGTGGACTTTCTCACACTTTCTCAAGGCTTTGTGATTCCTCCTGGGAGCACCGCCCAGCTCTTCTTGTCGCTGATCAGCAGCTTCCTGATCGTGCCTTGGCAAGTGGATTTTGACTTTTCACGCGTTGCCTCGATGCCAAGCTGTTCCCGAGATATGGGACCTGATCACGATTCCCTTGGAGCTCTTTGACCTGCCTGACTTCTACAGCTTCCTTGTGGTATTCGGCAAGGACGGGTGGGGTGAAGGGAGGTGGTGACCGCATGGGGACCAGCTTTTACAGGAAACCTGATCTGCAGTTTGACCAGCTCCGGATGTCCATGAACGCTTCACTGCGGAAGGTCAGCTTTGGCTTCTGGACGGTGAACATTCCGCTGCAATTCATTCTTGGGGTGGAGGTGCAAGGGAAGATGGTGCCCCAGCAGCAATGGCAGTCGGGATGGGAGACATGCCCAACTCCGCTGGAGAGGCACGCGAACTCAACACTGCAATGCCGATACCCCGTGATATCGCAATTCAACTGAAGCATTTCTGGGCTAAAGCTAAACTAAAGTGAAGCCGGCAACAGCGGCTAATCATTTGCTTGGAAAGTGAACGGCTTTCGAATCACTGCTGACGCATCAGGAAGTTCGACCACCTGTACTGGCACGACTCTACTTGCAAAGCTGGTTTGCAGCTTGTCTAAGTGCAGAGGGTCCCTTCTCATCAGGAAGCGACAAGCAGACCTTCAGGCGGCACACGTAGTGATAGCTCAAACCCATACTACCGAATGATCTGAATTAGAGGGCATTCCCCTGGTGACGTTGGCACAGCTCGTTGCGTTTGCTTGTGAGTACCAAGGCAATGGATGTGCTTGTGGTGAGTTTGGATGCAGTCCTGATACTGCTCGAAGACCGGGAGGCCCGATTTAGCACTGCGAATGAGATGGGCCTAAGTCAGCCAAAGCTGTGGTTGTAGCCCTGTCAACATGCCAACAACAAGAAGATACAGAACCCAGTGCTGCGGGGTACGAGGCTGCAAGTGCAATCTGAAATGTTCCTGTGAGCCGAATGCTGCCGAGGGTCATTGTAAAACTTAAACCCACTGCCCCATCTTCGAAGGATCACACAACAGCTTCAGCTTTCTAAGTAAAGTGGAAGTGGAATGATATCGAATGATTGGCATGTTAGCAGTTGAGTAGCTAGAAACTTTCCTGAAGCCTGGAAGACCAGTAAGCTTTTCTGCTGAAGGGTCTTTGAGGCTGGCAGCCTGAAGTCGGCACGCTTACTTCGCACCCTTCGCCTATTGCGGCTGGTGCGGCTGCTGCGTGCTGCTGGGAGGAAAAGATTCAGGTCTTAGGGATAAGTCTCATTTAGAAATATCCTGGCTCCATGCTGTTGCATTCGCCAAGCTTTCTGATTACAGCGCCTTGATTACTACGGAAAACGGACTGGAGAGGACGAACTGAGGTGGCCAGATTGCAGCACCAGCTCACTCTCCTGGCCAATCGCTTCCTCTCAGCCAACTCCTTCATGGTGATGAAGGTGGCATGAATCAAAAGTAGAGAGGTTGGATACAAGAGTGGTGGGCTTTGAGTGCTGGAAGGTGGTGGCTGGTCTCTGCGGGATTCTTGCAGCTTGGCAAAGAGATCATGTCTGAATCGCCACTCCAAAGGGCGCTTCCGAAGCTATGCATTTGCAGTAGCCGTACAAAGTGCGGATGGTTTTTGCAAGTGTAGGCTCAGCATGTAGTCCAAGGCCGTCAACCACATCATCGCCTGCATTTGGTATGGCCTTGGCAGTTGGACACGAGGGCTGAAACATTTCACGAACGCAGATCTAAATTGTCTCGACCTTGGGGGACAGTTCGGCAACTTGCTTAAGTCTCGAGCGCTTATGGGACAGGAGCATCGACGGCCGGAGCTGGATCGTGAGGATGGAGATGGAACAGGCACGTAACGTTCGCTACTGACCTAGATGATGCTAGATGAAAAGGATACCATGTTATATACCAGCCGAGAAGACTGAAAAAGCATGTTGCCAAGCTCTGGAGCCGTCACGCAAGCCGGTCAAGCAGCATAAGCCCTAGATCTCTCCTGCAAGGCGGGTGCCCTGGACTTTTATGCCACTTCCATCCATTGGGTCAAAGCCCCAGCTTGCCAAGCTAAACCAAGCTGAAAGAGGAAGAGGATATAGCTTCCAGGCACTGACGCAGTTCACCCCCGCGACGAACAATGTAGCTCCTGAAAATGCTGTGGAGAGGCTGGAAGTATTTTCTGGTCGATTTTGAAATTCGTACTCCAGACGTTCATTTGCAGGATTTTCGCCATCATAGTGATCCTCCTTGCCATGGGAATGTTGCTTGCCCTTGACGGGAGCATGTGGAAATGTGCTTCTAGCCCCAGCCGCCTGGGCTGATTTTGACCTGCACTTTTGAGGTTCTCCTCATTCATCAGTGCGCTCACATCTACTGTGAGCGCCTACCGAAATGCACGAATGGAGCAGCAACTTGACTCAAGCCTGCGACTGCCAGTTGCTAGTCAAACCCTGCTTGCAAATCCGCACTGGTCAAACCGTGCATGCTGCGATGCTACCAGGGAAAATTCCTTGTCTTTTCCTGCTTCAAGTCTAGTAGCTTCAATGTTAGTCTTCAGCCTAAGACTCACAGCAGGTTCAATCAGCAATCCATGCTCCTCCGTTTCTTCACCGAACGGAATCTGTCCACAGACCTCTATGGCAAGATCCGGGAGGCTGGACATTGCATTGGGCTCACGTGGCAGGGGTTTGTAGGCCTATCCATCTCTGAGTTGAGCTCGAGTCCATGAGGTGATCCAGAAAGAGAGGCATGCCGGCATCAGGCAGGGCAGAAGTGACAGTGTTGTGTGACATGTGTGCCGAGCATAGCAGAGCCGGCGATGCTTGGTTGGCCACATGTGATGCAACGGACCTTGTGCGAGGTTGAAAGAGGATGAGGTCATGCTTCTGCAGAAGGCGCGCTGTCTGAAACTGTTCTTCCCTCCATAAGCATGCAACTCCGCATATCGGTCTTTGCAGTAGTCACTTCCATAGCAATGCATGTATAAGCATTTGTATTGAAGGAAGTGCTGGCAGTAATATCTGAAAGACCTAGAAGCTCGGAGGTCCCCGAGGGTCTCAAGTTCCAGCTGCACGAGGAGATGTTCCTGTCGCAGCTGGCCGATTTTGGTCCAAGCTTTTGCTAGTTTGAAACATTGGCAAGGCTCTCCTTGAATCACGCGATCTCAAAACTAAGGCATGTCGGCAGGCTTCCCTTCTGGCCTGCCTGGAGCCACTTTGAGGTGGCTCGAGCACAGGGGCACTCTTCCAGTCCTGGGCTTGCACAGGAGTAGTCTGAGATCAAGGATTGGTGTAGTGTACAATATTTTGGCTTCACCCTCACGCTACGCTACTCTGCGAAACAAACTCAGCTTTGCTGGTTTTTCCGACTTCTGCTTTGAGTTTTTATCCGAATTTTGAAGGCCTCATCTTTCACCCCACACATCCCTCCCAAACTTCTCTCAAGCATCATACAGGACCAGCACTTCTTCCGAAACCTTTGCCACGGTGCAATGACGGAACGTGCTGCTAAACTGAAATTCAGCACGGCTTCACGGTCTGCTGCAGTTCTATCTGTCGGCTTTTTTCGGAATTGACACTTCTTCAATCTCTTCTACATGCCTTTCTGTGCAGCGAATTGACGTTCGGTAAGGGGCGCTTTGAGGTATGGGGACGGGTGCAAATGGCTTGATGCTGCAGGTGACAACGAAAGGGCATGATGCCTTCACTCCAGAAGGGGACTGCTTGGAGGTGTGATCGGGATGCCTAACTAATGTATCCTCGGGGGGAGGGGGAGTACCCATATTTGTAGGAGGGGGTGTCAGCCCGGAAATGTATCCAGGGGGTGTCTGTTGTTGGAACATGCTGATGCAATGCAATTGGCCATTCGCCATTCTTAGCTTTCTGTAATGGACTATCATCTGAGGGCACGTAGAAAATTCAATCAGCTTGAGGGTAGCCTCCCGTTTGTGTCCGGTTGTAACAAGAGTGTGCGCTGTAGGCGAAAGACAGCTGCAAAAACATGAGTGACAATCGTGTGGCCCAGTTTTGAAAGGCCTTCAATCTGTTCAGTGCTTTTGCTGGGAGTGTATCCACCCGATCCCCCCCTGGATACAATAGTTGCCCGAGATTCCAGGAGCAGTTTGGGAATTCTTGTGTGTACTCTCGGATCTCTCGGGAGCAGTACAGCAAAATTAATGTATCCAGGGGGGGGGGGTGGATGCATTGGGCCGTTTCTTACCAATAGACCTACTACCAGTACTCCTTCCCTTGCACGAGCCACTCACGAGCCCACGAAAACGGTAGTCTGGGCTTGCTGTGCACGCAAAGCATCCACCTGCAGCACCACGAGCTTGACTACGAAGTTGTAACATGTTATAGTCAAAGTAGAAGGGCCCGTAAGATGTTGTAAACATCCTCGATTGTTGCTCAAACCCCTGACCCCTCTAGACCCTGAACCTAGTTTGGCCCTCCCCCAGAATCCCCCAGATACATTCTCCAGCCCTGTAATGCCCTGCCTATTCCTGGCGAACCCCCAATCCAAAATGTATCTTTGACGGGGGGAGTCCCCCGAAATCAGAGTTCGACATACCCTTGAGGTGTGCGTGCTGGAAGCAGGCTGGGCCCGGAAGCAGCCAGATGGCTTTCAAAAGCACCGGCTGCGTTCAACAACAAAAGCGCATGTAGGTGACAGAGTCAAGCCCTGATAGGTTGCATGTCCTACGAGCCTGCGGAGGGCGCACATGCTCGGCGGGCCCGAGAAGGCTGTCATGACGGGTCTGGCATTGCAGTTGGGGATGGGCATTGAAATTCAGTCCTTGGGGTTTGGAGTTGGAAGACAAAGTTTAGCGTATCTATTTTTCTCGGAAAAAAAGCGATGGCTGCGCTGAGGGTTCACTGATTTTACGGATGTGAGCTTAGCATGACAGGATTCACTGCACCTGTGCTCTTTGATGTTCTTTGCCAAAAGATCGGCTAAGGCAGGCAATGGATGTTGACTTAAGCTGCCTTGGTGTTGAAGCCTTGGACACCGTCTGCACATACTTTGCACCAATCTTAGCGCCACTTCTTGTGGCACAAATGTGCGAATCTTGTTGGCAAGTGCCCATTGTGCTGCTCCTTGATGACATCATTATCAGTGTTGAGGCAGCGCAAATCCTCTAATTAGCATTGAAGTTGCAACTCTTGCAGAATACTTTTCTCCAAGGCCTGACGATTCTGAAGATGTAGCGGCGACGCAGCTCATGAAGAGACAAACTACATGATCAACATCAAGTTCAATAGCAAGAGTAGCCTTGCAACGCAGTCAGCCCATCCAATGCACGTACCGCAAGAGATATGGCAGATGCTCAAGTCGTTCTAGAAGAAGCTCTGGACAGTTGTTCCCAGAACCACTTCAAGGCCTAAGAACGAAGGTCTTTGGGCTTGCGGTTGTACAGGATTTCTTCCAATATTCCCACCCCCAAAACAACCGGTCATGCAGTGATCATTCAGGATCCATTTTCTGCATGCCAGCCCTTTGGGCAGAGTGGCAGTACCGCGGTCGACTGAGTGCCCGTGGCTGGGCCCAGTCTTTTTGTAGCCCTCTTGGTTTTATGGGCAGAATGTAGTATGGAAAGTCTGATGCATCATCATTCTCACGCAAACTGGCATCAGACAGCAGAAGTAGCGCTGGCTCCGTTTGAGTCCCTTCCTTGTGCCATCGCCTGGGAAAACTGAAGGCTACGGCACCTGCTACCACATTGGCCTGGACACAGCAATGTTCTGCAGGTGCGCTATGGTCCCTCCGTGTCTTCTCATTCCAGTCCTAGCTCAGCTCATGTCAGAGTCTTCGGCCAAGTGGCCCCAGTGCTGCAAAGATGACCCTCAGGCTCGCTGCGCAGGCCGGTGGCCCTCTCTGGCAGTTTTTGCAGATCTTCGGGTTCCTCTTGGTCAGCTCGATCCTCACCGCTTGATTTTGGTTGCAGGGTCGGGGACATCTTGTGGCGTAGGGTGTTAGAACTGTCACTGTAGAAGAACGAGGTCGACAAGCGGGGAATGACGAAGTTTGAGCAGCAATTGTGCAGCCTACGCTCGTGCTGTAGGAAGTGCCGCCTTGCCGGCAGAGTCCACAAGTAATTGATCCTGATGCATCTCAGGATTGAGGCGCTGGATGAGCAGGGAGAGATCGTGACAGACCTTTGCTTGGAGGCCTAACGCCTCGGCAGTCAGGGCCGGTGCTTTTGGTCTGTTTCAGGTATATATGACAATGTGTGAGAATATGGGGCTGTTGGCGCACATGGTTCCTTGCGCACACGGCTTAATGCTGCCAGCAGGCCAGCAGGGACTGTTTTTCTTCGCTCTGGCAGGAGGCGAAGATATCAGAGCTGGTCTCCCGGACACAGCGTAACGTGGCAGTTTGGAATAGTGGAGGTTGCAATGCTGAATCCTCGATGCATCGCACACAACGCTGGAGTTCGAAGTCATCATAGTCGCGCGTATTTCAGATTCCTAGTGCTATCCTACCTGTATGTTTCAGCACAAATCCCTGGCGTGTTTGGCTCTTGTCATTGGTTTGCCATTCCTGGATTGGCATGCTGCTGACCTGATAGTTGAGTTGAGGCTACTCCAACAGCATCCATGAAAGGGGCGGGCTCTTCCACTCGGCCTCGGCGCGTGGGGGTGTTGAACCTCGACCTGAGCAGAGTTTCAGAATATTTCAGGTTGGCAGTCTAGTCCAAATCCCAAACAGCCAGTTCGCTGCATGATGTTTGTCGCATGCATTCTTTGGTCCGCTCTGGTGCTGATGAGGTGTCACCGCAAATCCCTCACATCTTGCTTCAGAAGGTGCACGACGTCAGGCAGTCTGAGGTAGGCGACAAGAAGGGGGAAAGCCAGTGTGAGCTGTGTGCTGAAGACACCATAAACATATAAGTTGGGAATGGTCCAGAATGAACAGCGCTGCTGTGGCTATCATCGCCTGCATGCCGGGTTAAGGAGCTTCTGGACAGTTCAGGACCGCTTCCTGCAGCGACGCCATAATTTTTATAGCTTTAGCTGTGCTGGCTGGACTGCCTGCGACATCCTGCGACGGACGTCTCCCTGCGGATCCCGCAAAGCGGGCCTGACTGTGGGAGACTCTTCAACTTGGCAACATGTAAAGTAGCAGCGCATGACAAGTACTGAGGCTTTAGAGCAGAACTCCGAAACTCTTTGCATATGCAAAAGAAGACAATCCTTTTGGCAGTGGCTCGTCTCAGTCTTCCTATTCCATGTTTGCATGTGCGGATCACTTCCGGCAGATAAAGGACATCCTGCGTTCCAAGCAGCATTGCCCAGTTGAGCAATTTCTAGTCCAGCCGTGCATCCGCCGCAAGTCCGCGCACACCCGAAATGACACCTGCTACCGATACAAGTTTTCAGGTTTTATGATGGCACCGGCTTAGGTGGCTAGAATCGGCTCCGGGTGTGGGCGACTACACTTTTCCGACCAAGCCAGGGGTTGAAGACGGTGGGTTAAAGTTGCGACGCACGCAACGTACGGAGCGAGAAACTCTGCACGCTGCCGACGGCAGGCACTGCCGGAGTTGCTACCATCCCAATGCTTGCCCCCGGTAAGTATGGAGGCTTCGCATCTTGCATTAACATACCCAAGAGCTTGCCCTTCTCGTGCTGGAAGCTGCCTCCTTACACCTGCTCCAAATTCCAAATGCATGCCATGGATGCGGCGTGAGGTGCCGTTCCCACTCAGGTAGGCAATGGTAGGCGATTTGGCTGCGGCTATGTATGTTCGCGCCGATGTAAGCGTAGGGAAAGCGGTTAGAGCAATTTTTATGTTGTAAGATTCAATGCAAAGCCTGCCGATCGAACTCCGCAAGGCCTCACGTGCCTAAGGCTGGGTTTCCATGGCTCTTCCTGCAGCTGCCCCAGGGTTCTCTAGGCTGGAGCAATGGCCCGACTAGGCAAGGCTTTGAATAAAGTTTCACAAGGGGCCGTGCCTGTTTTGGCATTGTCTCATGTGTCATGCATCATATCATGTCCCCCTTTTAGCCGAGCTATACCTGCCTGACGGATGCACCCTCACTCCACTTCCTGCAACAGCTGTCAAGCAGCTTCGGGGTAGACATCCCTTCCTTTTCTGAAATTGAGCATCTTTGCTGCTGGGGTGTCTGCTCTTTTTTGCACTGCGTTCCCAGATCCCTCTCTTCTGGGTGCCCAGTTTCCGGATCTTTATGGCTTGTATGTCGACTGCATCGGCGGCGAGTCATAAAATGGATCAGAGTGGCATGGCTCAGTTTAGGCGTACGTAGTCCTTTTGCCACTGGAAGCTGAGAATTGGTTGTAGCTGCAACGTTTGGATTGCGGACAGCTAGATGACAGCTGCTGGGCAGACCAGATTCCGGATTTGTCTTGCAACAGGGTGTACATTCCAACCCTGGCATGTTTCAATGGCAAAGCCCTGGAGCCCTAAAGCCGCAAAACTTGTGTCGCCTTTATCTTCTCAATTGCGTACTCGTGCACAAATCCCGACCTGAATGCTGAAACAACCTCCTTTTTCCCTGCAAGACAAACTCGACGGGCCCACCACTCCAAAAGCGGCAGCCTGGATCCCGGCATTACCATGAGTATGAGGACGGTACTGCAGCAGCAGCCGCCTCAGCCTTGATAGCAGCAGCTGCAGTGATGGTTGCTGCGGCGGTGGTGGTGGTGAACAGGATAATGTGAGGCAAGTGTAGAAACGGCCCCAGCTGTATCAATTCCCACATTATTGGGGTTCGTGTTTGTGGTGGTCCGAAGTTGCCACGTTCAGCAGTTCGCCTGAGGTGTCAACAGAGTCAGAGATCTGAAAGGTTTTCAATGAAAGTGTTTGACCAGGTCAAGGCACCTCTTCCAGAATTCGGACGGCTCTCTGAACATGCAGAGCCTTGGCATCGTAAGTTTGCTAGGATAGTTTGCATTGAGCGCAGGCCTGAGAGTGACAGGTCTGCCAGCCTGAAACCCATTCAAGTGGTCAGACAGCGGCTGGCGCCGGCAGGGCTTCCAGCTGTCAGGGGATCTTGGCCTCCGAGAGCGTCTGAGGATGAGCCGCACAGCGAGTTTGATGCTTGTGGATATGGACGAGCTCTTTGCGGAAGCAGCTGCTTGATTGCAAAGCTTTTATGCACCATGCAGCACCTTTCAGATGTGCCAGCCCAAACATATCAGGGCTCAACAGGAATCTCTTCCATCTGCTTGAGCTTATATAGCATTACGTTCCTCACAACGATCTTAAAGTCAAGCTGTCTCAAATTTGTCAAGACCGTGTGCAGTAGCAAGGAAGCGGAGGAGTCCCACGTGAATGAGTTGGAGGAGTTGGAGCGTGAGCGAGAGCGGCTGAACGCCCAGCAAAGGCGCCCGACAGACCCCAGCTGAATCTAAGAGCATTTCCTTCTCATCAGCTTTTGCGAGGCGTGTGGCCAGCACCACCCTCATCGAGGACGACCCGGGCTCCCAGAAATTGGGTGGCCTTGAGACATATTCCTTGTTGTGTCCTGACAATTTTGTTACCCCCGGACCAAGTGCAAGCACTGGAGCGTGTACGCTGAAGAGATCCATTTCGTGCAACAGGCGCTGACAGAAGACGGGAGCATATAGGTGAGAGGAAGCTCAGCAACACAGAATTCTTTCCGTTAGGGCCTGCAGCCTTCTTCCCAGGAGATGGCCAAGATCACTGACTATGCAGACCCATCCCACACAGTCATGTTGCAAGGCTGTCTGCTGACGAATAGCTTGCTGTATTGCCCATGCCGCTACACCCCTGACCCCTAAGGTTTCTGAAGGCTTAAGAAGACCTTTCATTTGCGTTTCGTGGTGGCCTAGCTTGCCATGTTAATCTTCTCTTATGCTCCCCGCAATTGGCACGTCTTCTACATTGCAGTTGAGCTCCATACTTGTGTATGAGACCATTACTTGCTGCAAAGCTGGAGGCTTTAACTGGGAGAGCCACAAAGCCGGCAAAGGCAACTGGTACGGCATCGTGGAGTCCAAGGCCAGGCATTCGCAGCTTTCAGCAATGCGTTCAGGACTGAGCATAGCTGTTTTCTCGGTGTTTCCCAGCGTCATGCAGACCCGGGGGAGCTGTGGGAAGACTTTGCAGATCTGCGATCATCTCGTTGATAATCTCTGGCAGACTCTGGCACTTAGCCCTTGGATCATTGAATCATTTTGAATCCTCTGAATCCAGGTGGACATGTTTGCGGATATGGGCATCACGGAGCCTGTCTCAGATTTCCTTTTTTCTAGCGCAGTCTCGATTTCAGCCTTGTGCCGAAGAGCGTTTGAGATGTTGAACCAATACCTCATGCAGAAACTCACCTCAGCACCAGCTGCGGAATCCATGTCCTCGGGCATGCAGCAAGATTGTTTCAGGACATTTGGCTGCCGCCCTGCTCGCAGTCCGTAGCCCCGCAGGCGCACTGTGGGAGTGGAGCACGTGGCAGCTCTTAGCTGTTGGTCAAGCCCGCAGTGTCTAGAAGGTACAGGAGTAGGACATCTTGCCTCAGTCGCCATCAGGAGACAACGAATGTTTGGTGAGTGATACGGCCTAGAGAAAATTGAGGTGACAGTAGCGCAGACTCAGCCGAGGGCTTTAGTCGATTTCTTTACCCAAGGGCTATTTGCCTTCGCAGCTCTTCAACCTGGATGCATCTGCCTACGGCAAGAAGGCGCTGCGAGAAGCGGTGTTGAGGTTTCCTAGGCGTACGCAATTTGCACAACAGATGATATGGGATCGGCAATTTTGACGGCAGTTTTTTCAGCAATTGGGGACAAGGCTTGATGGCCGTTGAGCAGAGCCCTCTGGGAACATGCAACATCCAAAAACTCCGGAGGCAAGTAAAGAGACTTAGTGCAGGCTGCGTTGAAGTCCCTCCTCAGCAAGCTGCATTCGAAGGCTCAGCCGGTATGTCTTGCCCTTGCTCTCTTGTGAGTTGAAACAAAGCCTTTCAAAGCAAAGCCCGCGACATCGAATGCAGATGATGTTACAAAGGATCGGTCTGGGTCTGATGAACTTGCAGCAACAAGTGGTATCTCCGATGTTGTTTGTCTGTGTGGAGAGGGCATGCGCGGTGTCGCGGACATTGTCATCAATCATCGATGCGGAGACAAGCAGGACGAGTCAGAGATCTGAGTGTCACAGTCCAGGAGGGAGTCTACATGCGAGTCAAGCTAGAAGCATCCCCCTTGTTGCGCTACGTGGCAGTGACTGCTGTATGTCCAGTAAAGACACTGTGGGACTGTGCGAGAGTCATTGTCTTACCAAGTAGAAGTTGCAGCAGCGCATGCCTTTCCTAGAAGAGAATCCGCAAGAGCAGTATGCGACGAAGAGATTAAGATGTGGGGAAAGGACCACGAGGGCCGGTGGAACGTGTTCACCAGCACCGGCATCGAGTCCCGACAGAGCTTCCACGGTATCATGGACTGGCAAGGCAACGGCTGCAGTTCTCTTGTACGAAGAGTGACTCCTTTTCTTGCTACTGTACCGTCCTGTGCGACGCTTTCCTTCAACAATTTTTCTTAACTCTTCCAGTGCGAAAGTACTGTTGACGTTAAAGCTTGCATGACCCCTGTGCTGAAAACAACACAGTGTTGTGGAAGTTGATGATTGTCTCAACGCGACTACGGCTTCTGCCACTTGCACTACCATCACACATTCCTGCCACTACTTGGTGGTGGTGGTGGTGGTGGTGGTGGTGGTGGTGCTGCTGCTGCTGCTGCTGCTGCTGCTGCTGCTGCAACTGCTGCTTCATTTATTGCATTGTTCTTATTATTAGTGGTGGTACGACGGCTAGTGGGGTCAGGTGAAGTGCCCTTCACATGACCCACGTTTCAAAAGAAGCGAGGCGCATGTGCCGCTTGAAGAACAACTGCAAATGCCGCGCAGGCTACAGGATCCGATGACGTCACAAGCATGGTGCTTTTCAGTTTATGTCGTTTTCGGTGCCCAGACGTGGGTTCTGGGCACCGTTGGAACTCGCCTCGACCGTATTTTTCACTCGTCGCCGTTGAGCATGACGTCTCACATCATTTGCCACAGGTCCTGCTGCTTTTTCCCATGCTTCCACTAAAACTCGTTAGCATGCTGCTTAATCACCTCACGACGATAAAGATAGTAACAGCAACAGCCAGGGCGCAGAGGAGACTAGCATATCCACTTAGTTACGGCTATAGATATATATGTATATATATATATATTCATTTTTTTTGGGGGGTTTCTGGCCTGGAGCGTGTTCGAATTTTGCCTTTTCCAGGTTTTTCATCATGTTCCACCATTTTCTATCATTTTCCCAAGATTTCTCCATTTTCTATCATGTAACATCGTTTTTATCTCATTTTCATCATGCCCATATCATTTTCCATAATTTTAGAAAACTTTACTGTAATGTTTTCATCGTTCTCATTACCTTCATCATTTTCATCATTTTCACCACCTATTTGACTTCTGCCTTCTTTCTGTTCGCTGCTCCGGTTTTTGGCTTTTTGGCTTTTTGGCTTTTTGGCTTCTTGGCTTTTTGGCTTTTTGGCTTTTTGGCTTCTTGGCTTTTTTGGCTTTGTGGCTTGTTGGCTTTCTGGCTTCTTCGATTCTAACTCTGTGGTTTCTCGCTTTCTGTACCTTCCTGAAGTAGTAGTAGTAGTAGTAGTAGTAGTTGTAGTTGTAGTTGTAGTTGTAGTTGATGATCAGTAAGGGAGGGTTATGCATTTGCAAATGGGTGGGCGCTGCACCCCCCCCCCAACCCCCCAAGCCTTTGTTACGGCCATCCATGCCTGCCAGTGTCATCGTTTTAAATCATCTACGTACTTTCCATGATCCCGACACTCCCCGCCCCCTACCTTTTTTTTGGCGAGGCCATCCACACTTGCTGCAGTTATTCGGATCATTTTGTCTGCGAATCGGGGTGGAGGGGGTGGGCTGCGCTCCCCCCCAACCCCCCCGCCTTTAATGCCATCCATGCTTCATGTTCTCATGGTTTTTATAAGTGTTTAACATTAGGCTTCATACTTGTTTATCGTGTTCATCGTTGCTTGCCATCATTTTCATCCTAATCGTTGTTCATCATATTAGTTTGTCAACTTCTTATCATTTTCGATTTTTTCGTGACTTTTCTTCATCATATTCTTTCATTTCATTTATTGTTCATTGTGTTTCATCATTTGTCATCATTGTTCATCAGTTCTCATATGTTTTGCATCGTTTTTCTCCATTTTTCATCATCTCGCAGCATTTTCATAGTCTTTCGTCACTTTCTATCATGTTCATCATTGTTCCTTAAGTTCCGTCATGTTTTTTCTTATAAATGTTTCTGTGATTTTCTGTCGTTTGTCATTAATTATGTTTCATTAAGTTCATGGTGTTTCTTCATTTTCTATCATTCTCGTTAATTCTCACGTTTTCTCATCACGTGTATATATCCTTATGCTAAGTTGTTCATTGTTTTCTGCCATTTTCTATCATTTTCATCATTTTACAGCATTTTCAACATGTTTACATCACTTTCTTTCATTGTTCATGTTTTTTTCGCGATTTTTCATAAGTCCTCACAGTTTTTGCCTCAGAATCGTGCTCTCGTGTGAGGCGTCCTTCGATTCTGGGCCCACAGCCCAAAAAATACCAAAGAACAATAAACGTACCAAAAAAAATCCACCCGGGCTAAACCCTAAACCCGAAAGCCTGCACACCTAAACCCTTATCTCTAAACTAAAGCCCTAAAACCCCCTAAGACCTGTCCTGCGCAGGGCGAAGCAGAGTGGGCAGCGTCATACGTCCGAGATGCAGATGGGACTGTGAAGGCCCTCCTGACCAGAAGCCCTACCTTGACTATAGGGTTTAGGGTTCAGGGTTTAGGGGGTTTAGGGTTTACGGTTTGGGGTTTAGGGTTTAGGGGTTCAGGGTTTAGAGGTTTAGGGTTTGTCCTGTTCCTGGCATCAAGAAGACCAGATGCCAAAGGGCTTTGGGGTTTAGGAGTTTAGGAATACGGGTCCTTTTAGGGGCGGTCCGCATAATGAGGATTGTCGTATATAGCAGTTCATTGGCGGGAGTGCACTCAGCCAGTTCCTCAATTACAGCGCTTGGCGTCTAGAAAGGTTCAGCACATGCTCCATACCAACAGGACCTCCTGCTGCTAGACTCATAGTCATTCATCCTCGCATATCATCCAGTAAAGCCGCACAGGCTAAAGCCCAGACCCTAAACCTCAAGCCCTAAGCCCCTCAGGTTGTCCTAATCCACCAGAATGGCCGGAACAGCACCCATCAACCAAACTGGCAGCAGATCAGATCCCAAAGGGTCCACGCAGGGATAGAATATACCCTATACCATTAGGGGTACCTTCAAAGTGTCGCTATACGGGATCTATAAGGATTATATAGGGGTTATAGGGAATATTTTCGGTTTAGGGTCTAGGGCTTAGGGCTGGGGATTTGGTATATACTCAGGGCCTAAAGGCATCCCAAACCTACCTTGGGACCTGAGCAGCTAGTACGTAGCTAACATTGAGTTTAATGGTTTAGGGTTATAGCTACATGGAATTGATGGTTTGGGGTGGACCCTTTTGGGAAATTACGTCAGTGTTTCACTCTTGCAAGCGCGCAGGCCCTTCGTCAAGGGCAGGACATGATTCCAGGTACTGAGGTCGATTTTCGCGCATATTGCTAATATAGATGTCCCTTTAGCAGGCCTTGAAGGGGTATATAGGGATAATGGAGAATAGAAGGGCCATATAGGGATAGTCGAAAATCAAATAAGAAATTTTCAGATGACATGGAAACTGGGATTACGCTGGCCATATTCGGTTTAGGCGATTTGGGCCTACAGTTTCCTATTGTAGGAAATCCTGCCTGCGGGTCCCCCTATTAAGGAATATAGCATAGGGCTTACGGCCCCTCCTGAAGTAGATAGAATATGGGGCATATGGGGATCTTATTATAATATACCCAAAGCCATATTCTATCTACTTAAGGCCTAAACCCAGGACTGTATATTGAGGTCTCACCCAATTTAATTCTGGAAGCTATTTATATGGCCAATAAGGTATGCGATGATCTGACTGTACAAGATTGCAGCTTGCAGTGCGCGCTGCCTTTTCCCAGGCCCTTGTAGGATTTAGGGTTTAGGGTTCAGAGATTCCCAAAATGGAGCCTTGCAAAATTCCTTTAGTTTTTCCGTGTAGTAATGGAGTCTTGTTTTGGCTGCTCCATGTTTTAGATGATTTAGGGGGTCTGGAGCTATGGTAACCCAATTTTGCGCGGTGTCGCGCCAGAGTAATAATAAGCGGGAGAAAGCATGGTAGAGTGCTTGAGACAGCAACCTGATCCAATCGGATTGGGTTTAGGGGCTTAAGGGTTAGGGCTTAAGGTTTAGGGTGTCGCACTTATCCCATCGGCACAGGACTCACGCCGTTTGATACATGGGGTGGTTCTAGCGCGCTTGGGAACTGCATGATGTCGAGCGCGATTTGTACAGCTACAGATGCGTCGGATTTCTGTCGGGCCCTAAACCCTATAATCCCTCCTGAAGTGGCTAGAATATGGCTTTGGGCATATGATAATAAGATCTACATGTATACCATACCATAGTCTATTTACTTCAGGGGGACTATAAGCCCTGAAAGATGCAACTTGCATGGTAGCCTGACCATCGAACCCCAGGATCCAAATAGCCCTGAAGTATGTGCACATAGGGCTTAGGGCTTAGGGTTTTGGGTTTAGGGCTTAGAGTTTAGGATGTTTTAGGTCCCAAAGCAGGTGTTGCTCATAGGCTCGGGGCCCGAGGGTAGTCAAAACCAGTAAGTCGGTACGGAGTGCTGTTAGAGGCAGCCTGCCAGAAATCGCCGCGCAGCTGCCATCTGAAGGATGTGCGGCAAGTTGCAGTGAAGCAATGATGGCCTCAAGGGCCGTCCGCAAATCTGACGACGGATGGAGCATAACAAGCAACAACACGCCAGTCAGCCACAACTAAATGAAATTCTTCCGCATGCAATGTCCACAGCGTCGTCCAGGACATGCGCCTATCCTAGCTAGTGTCTCACATCGTCAAATGTCACGTGAGCGATTGCCAATTGCTCACAAGCTACCACCTTGGGGCTATTGAGACAATACCTCCAGAGATGTACTGCCACAGAACCGAATTGTGCAGCCTCAGGACACATGCATTCTGACTACCCTGGCAGTAAAGTTGCCTTGACTAGATGCGATGTCGGCAGTCGTTCGCCACACCAAGTGGAAGGGAATCCGGATGAGGACTCACCGGAAGGGCCACAATAAAAATCCTAAACCCTAGGCCTCAGGTATACAACATATCCCTACCCAACACCCTAAACCCTATACCTGCATATAGGTTATTCGTTATATACTATGATATATACATATATACTTTCTATAAGATACTATGTACTATGTTCCTACATGGACCTGTTTTAGCTACAGAGACTCCCACTGAAGATGGGAGGTCCAAGTCTGTATCGAGGCCTCTGTTCTGGAGTCCCCAGGCACAGAGAATGCACGAACCAGGGTAGAAAAAGCAAGATGGGCGGCCATGAATACTGGTTCACCTTGTCATGATTATTGCGGTTGCTGTTGTTGCTATTATTGTTATGTCCCTATCAAGAGCTTCCTCGACAGTTAGGCTTACTTGCATTGATTCAGCTCAGTGAAGCACAATGAGCATGCTGCATCTTGATTTGTGGGGTTCAGAGTCTTGCCTTGCGACTTCTACACTTTTTAAAACTGGGGACAGGAGAGTTTGATGTTTTTTGATGTTCCTCCTGCGGGCGAGCAGCTGTTTAAAGTAGCAGCAGCTTCCCCACAATGGCAGCTTCCATAAACTAGTGGGCCCAATCTAGACCCTTATCTACTATAGTCCTTGATACAGGACACCCAAAATGGGACCCCTAATTTTAGGAACGTCCCATTTCAGAGCACATGTTCCGACTCGTGTACTCCTTAACAAGCCAGAAAGTTCATACGGTATAGAATGGGGCCCGGCTCCAAAGTAGGACCCTAAACCCTAAACCTTTTACCGCGTAGCAGCCAGGTTCTCGAGGCTCTACGGGCAGCGATCTATCCGGCATTTCTCTCAGGGCTGACTAATGTAGACCTATTGGGTTTAGGGTTTAGGGCCTTAATCTTAGGATCCTTATTTCATTGGGTGTAAGGTTTACGGCCTTAACATTAGGATCCCTATTCTAATCCCCATTAAAGGGAGGGGTTATCAAGTAGGGGTCTACATTATCAGGCGGCTCAAAAGGTGGGGATGAAAGTGGGGCTTAGTGGGGTCTAGGATTTTCAGGGTTTCGGGTTAAGGGTTTAGGATTTAGGTTTTAAGGTTTAGGGTGCAGGGTTGAAGAAGGGTTAAAATAGGCTCTACACTCCAAACCCTAACTGCCTCTCGAGCATGTTAGGGGCTTTTTGCCTCCACCTTACCTTCCTCTACATCGATGGCCTGTAAGGCCCTCACGTATCTGTTGACTTCATCCGGGATGATCACAAGAAACAGGCATTAAATGGGCTGGTAAGAATTTCAAAGGGGCCTTGTAGCCATAAAGTCCCCCTTAAGTAGATAGAATATAGGGTACATGGGGGTCTTAGTATGGTCTTGGGGAATTCCATATTCTATCTGCTTAGGGGGACGGTATGCTACAGGTACATGGTAAACCCTTTGGGCCCTGAGTCTATATCCCTACATGGAGCCCTTAAACCCTAAACACTAAACCCCTAAACACTAAACACCTAAACCCTAAACCCTAAATCGCTGGCCAGACCCGACCTTCCAGCTCCGACCCCCTCGCGCAGAGCCTGAGGCCCGATTGGAAGTCAGCTGGGCGCTGTACGATGTACCTTGGCATTGTCTTGCTGTTAACTGGGGTGCTGTTAAGGAACTTAAGCTCAGTCACTATAGTAAGAGTAAATAGGGTATTTAGAGTAGGGTTTAGGGTTACCATAAGGAAGAAGCCCTATTGTTTACTATACACCCATATCATGGTCACTGGGCTTAAGTTTCTTATCCGCAACCGTAACCCAGTTTAGGCTTACGGCAGCCGCGGGTCTCCATAGGAAAAGTTAAAGGGATATACAGGAGGAATATAGGTTAATGAGAAAGAACATGGAAACTGGTAGTTGATTTCGGTTTTAGGGTTAAAGGGTTCCCAATACATTAGAGCATGCAACAGTCATTCAGCAGTTAAAACTGGTACAGTAGCCTTTGTCAGGACCCCGCCACCCTTGAACAGGATGATGATGATGCTTGGTTTTGTTCTCCTGCTGCAGCTGCTACAATAACTGACAACTGCCATAGGAAGGAATTCGGAATTTTCGGCGGCCTGCACCCCTCAGACATACCATGAGCCCGTGTATGCGTGGCAAAGGTCCGCCCACATGAGTAGCACCTCGAGGAGTTTTGGGGTCTCGGTTCAGGGCGGGGTCTAATGCAGAGTGACATCCCAGCAACATTTTCTTAATAGCATCTTATGGGTGAAGCTGATCGTTCGGCCCGAAATATACTCCCCTCATTTGAGTTTGTACCTTTCTTATAATGACTATCAGCAGTATGTGGACTGTCAGCGCTACTGTTGTCCACAATACAATTGGCTGGACCCGCCAAGGACGTAGCATAGTCGCATATTTAGCCGTGTTCATGTGGCTACTGATTAGCCTAAACCCTAAACCCCAAACCCTAAACTCTTACCCCTAAACCCTGAACCCTAAACCCTTAACTCTGGAATGAGAGCTTCCAGGCGGAGACTGCTAGGCAAGGTGACAGCGAACCCGAGGCACAGTCAAGCAACTCCGCTGTTATCCTGGTAGGTTCTGGGGTATAGGTTTCGGGTTTAGGGTGAGTTGCATAGGGAGTTCTAGAGATATGCCCCGATGATGGAGGGTCAAATGGAACAGACAATTCAAAGTGATACAGAAACTGGGATCATGGGGTACCCAAAGGGTCGATGAAGGTATATATAGTGTATACCCAGGGCCCAAAGTAGCTACATGGGCCCTTTGGGCCATAGTGTCTTGAGCTTAGGGCTCAGGAGTTAGGATTTATGGCTTTGGCGTTATTTTGGTTCATGGGACTTGCCACTATCATTATAGATAGCGCTGATGAGGCTTCGTATGCTCAAGCAGTGCGCCGCTTGCTGCTTTTTAGCGGTATGCGGAAGTCAAATGGAGAACGGCATGGAACTTGAAATGAGAATTGGCGGTTTATGGGGATGTACAGGCTTACGAGTTTAGGGCGTGCAAAATGGTCATCGATAGTTGTGTGGAAGGGCTAGGATCCCTATTACAATCCCGATTAGATACTCCATTATACTATATAGCAGTTTCCATTTTCTTTTCCATTATAGCTATTCTAATCCCTATTAAGGGGAGGGGGTTAATCAACTAGGGGGCTCTGTGGAAAGAAGCTTCTAGGCTTGGAAAAACCCCAGTCACTGTTTAGGGCTTAGGGTAGGGAATGAAGGACATTCAACAGGAAAGGCAGAGCTACTGTAGCATCGGGGGTTGTATAGAAGGTTGTATAGAATATTCTAGGTAACCAAGGACCAAGCCCTTCTTGCTTACTCAGGGTTTAGGGTTTAGGGTCAAGTCAAAACCCTAAATCCTAAACCTAACCTGTTGCTCTGCTACCATCTCTCATAGCTGCCATTAGACATAACGCGAGCGTGTTGTGATATCCCTGCCTAGACGCACTTCCCGCAAGATTGACATGGATGACCCGCCAAACTTTCCTTCACTGAGCCGGGAAAAGGTTAAAGGCCTGAAAGTTTTGGACCTTAGATGAAGCCTGAACCCTTAGCCCTAAACTTTTACTCCTGAATCCTGAGCCCTAAGCCCTAAACCCTGAATCCTAAACCCTACACCCCGAACCCTAAACCTTTAACCCTAACCCTGAAGCCTGAACCTCAAGCAGCTTAGCCCAGGTGAAGCCTAAGCTTGAACCCTGACGCCGTTTAGACTCTGCGGACTGTAGGCCGTCATCATGTGAGCTATAGACTAGAGTGAGGTTGGGAGGGGACCTGTAAGAGTTGAGGGTTTAGGGTAGGGGTTTAGGGGGAACCTTTTAAGGAATGTATTATGATTCTAGTCCAGGGCTCTAAGCTTCCAGAACTTTTGGGTTTAGGATTTCCGGGTTCAGGGACTGGCTGTTAAGGGTTAAGGGTGTAAGCAACCATCAGGGAGGTTTCTCAAAATGATTCCTATGTCACCCTAAACAAGGACGGCCCATTAATCTGCTTTCGAACCCTATCTATGATTCGGGTCCCTAGGACCCCTTTAAACCCTAAACCGAACCCTTTTTGATAAACTCCCCGCAGTCTGAATCCGTGCAAAGCTGCCAAGAAGAGGCGGTGGCGAGGGGAGAAGCATCGCTGTCAGTGGCTGAGTGGCTAACTTACCGTAACGCGGTGTAGGTATAGAGTTTTAGAGAGTAGGATTGAGGATTTAGGGTGTAGTATTTAGGGCTTATAGGGTGTAGGACTTAGGGTTTAGGGTTTACCCTTTAATGTTTAGGGTCTAGGGTATTGTGGACTTGCCGTCTGCCATGCAACGCAGTCTAGGTTTCAGGGAAACCCAACTCCCCAGTCTGAAAAAAGAGGTCTGGCCGCCTGATGCTGATCACCCTGTGTAACCCTAAATCCCTAAACCCTAAACCCTGTGTGACCCTAAATCTCTCAATCCTAAACCCAGGGCGCTCGATCCTGATGATGCGGAAGGAAAAGGGCCCGCTTAAAAAAAACAGCTGGGCCACTGGAGTGTCTGTACCATGTCTGCTACTGCTCTGCAACACTAGGGCTTATAGTCCCCCTTAAGTAGGTAGAAAATGGGGTATATGTGGATCTTGTTGTAATATACCTAAAGCCATATTTCATTTACTTACAGTGAGGCGTTTTGGTGCTTAGGGTTTGATCCTAATGTCCTCGTATCACTCACCCATATTGCTTGGAGCCTCTGGGACGTAGAAACCACCTTACGGCTGGGCTATAAGGTTGTTTATAACTGGGATGCCCCAGATGAGGCATCTATTGGGACTACAAGAAGGGTATAGTAGGGTTGGAACCCCTGTCATACCTATCAGACCGGACCCGCTTAGAGTCATATGATCGTCATGGGGTCCTTGTTTTCGGGGTTCGGGTAAGCAGAGTCCTCTTATGACCCAATATCAGCCCCTAAATGACCCCTGTACAACATCGGTGTCCATTTCATTTTCCACTGTTCAACCTGATTCTCAATTATCGGGGTAATATCCCTTAACCTCTAAACCCCTAAACTACCCCAAAGCCAAAACCCCCAACACCACCACTAAGCCTAAACCCAAAACTCTAAACCCTAAACCCCTAACCCTAAACCCTAAATCCTACATCCTAAAGCCCCAACACCTTAAACCCCTAAAGCCCCGAAGCCCAGACCCTAAACCCATCAATCGAGGCCTTGCCAGAGCGCCATGGAGGCCGAATCCTTGGTGGTGCTGGCCTTGGACCTGCACACGTCGATTGAAACGGGGTTTCTTAGGATTTAGGGTTTAGGGTTTAGGGTTAGGATTCAGGGTTTAGGGCCTACTCCTGAGTTTTGATTACAGTGAATGTAGGAATACATTAGAGACTAAGGTGCCCAAAAGGTTTCAAGCTGGCGAAGTTGTTGTTTTGCTTTGTTGGCATATGTCACCTCAGAAGCCTGATGCATCATGACTTGTGCTTCTCCTCTCTCAATAGGCTGAACCCTAAACCTAAAAACCAAACCCTTAACCTCAAATACTAAACCCTAGACCTAAAAACTAATCCTGAAATCCTGAACCCTAAAAAACTAAACCCCCTCATACCTAATTCAGACAACCAGGATCGATCCAGGCAACCCGACGTTTCCATTGCATGGTCCATTTGGTAGTTTCCTAATAAGGGACCCCAATAAACACCCCACAATACTGTAGTCCTTATTATGGGGACCCCCAGAAGGTACCCCTTAATTTTGGGAACTCTAAAGCCTAAACCCTAAACCCTATATATCTCAACATACCCATATATAAGCCATACAGAACCCCCAATAGCGCCCTTTAAAGTTACCCCTAATTTTGGGAAACCCTCATTTCTTGTATGTTAGGTGGATTTTCCACCCTGAAATGAGGGTATATACTGAGCGGATACGCGGACCCAAAGGGTTTAGTATTTAGGATTTAGGGTTTAGGGTCTAGAATTTAGCGTTTCAGGTTTAGGATTTAGGGTTTAGGGTTTAGGATGTAGGGTTTAGGGTTTAGGACTTAGCGTTTAGGGTTTCATCATCCCAGTACTGCGGGGTCCATCGAACTTGTACGTTTCGTCCCCTACCCTGACCCTCACTTGGACCGGCCCCAATGAAGTTAACCCTGCCACAAGTGCAAGCTGAACCCTAAAACCCTAAAGCCACAAAGCCTAAGACCCTAAAGCCCCAAAACCCTCAAGCCCAAAAGCCCCAAATCCTAAAGCCGACCTTACGTCTCTGTTGGATATGGATGGTGCGCAGCCACGCCTGATGGATGAAGATGCCGTAGATATCTTTGCAGATGAGCTTGTGGACTACATCCGTGACCTTCGCCGTCGGGACGCCAGGCTTGCCAGGGATCTCACATGGATCCTAGGAATGAAGCTGACGCGAGGACTACGCAGTAAACTACCCAGCATCCGCCAAGTCAGCAGAAGACTCAGTGCCATTCAGCAATCCAGGTTTGCCTCATTACAGCATATACAAAACTGCCACCCCAATCAGCACTCCAGCTGGGTAACGTCATTCTGGTCTAGGGTTCGGAAGGCTTGCAGAAAAGCATCCAAACGGCATGTGAGAAGAGTGAGCAGTCGCCTCAGTGCTCGAGGGAGCGAGATGGATGTGGACGATCCCCCTGAGAGAATGGAGCCGGACATGCCTCGTGTTGATTCCCCTGAGTTGCCCAGACCTACACCTGCAGGTGATGCACACGAAGCTGATGAAACAAATGAGCAGCGCCCGGCAAACCGAGAGGAATTGGACAGGATTCGTGCACATTGGCTGCCAGACATGGATACAGATACCAGCAAAAGTGGAGATCAAGTGTCGTTAATGGCGTGGGCCACCAGCCTGCCACCCTGGAAACGACGACGCAACCCGCGTGATCACTGGATGCTGCCCTCTGGAAGCAATCCCGAACACAGAAGACGATATCGAGATGATGGTCGCAAAAGATGGAGAGAACCGTCGCCAGCCAGGCCCACGAAAGGAGGAAAGAAAGGCCGGCCAAGGAAAAGGGACCAGAAGAAGCCGGAACCTCCGAGTATCTGTACGTGATCCTGTAAAGAGGTTGAGGATGATGACAACCAAGAAGTTGTGGAAGTAGAAGAGGATAAGCCTCCCACGCGAACATATGGAAGCCACACCAAGGGCTACCGTGATGAGGAGTTGACAGTGCAGGGTGCTTTGTCATCATGGCGCGACATCCTGGACTACGAGGATGAAGAGGGCAACCTTGGATACCCGCAGTACGTCCGGGACAGGGTGAGGGACGCGGCAGTGAATTGGACAGGACCAGAAGTTACCACCATGCTAGTGGCACACCAGCAGCTGCAAAGTCTGGAACGTGTTCAAATAGCCGAGATTTTGCAGACCCGAATATATGAGCTTCGTAGGGAACATGAGCCTGAACAAGCTGAAGAACATGGAGAAGAGACCTCAATGATGCGGGCATCTATGACTACCTTGGGATCCACGGATGGCATCTCTACCTACGGCCTTGAACTTCAGTTTTTGACGGACGAATTGTCAGGACTACCCCCGAGTGAGAGCACAGGTTCGTGCGGAGAGGATTCGAGGCCTCCTGGGCAAAAGACATGGAGCTCATGCTGGTCGGGGATGCATTTGTGGCTTTTGGAGACCAGGGACAAGGACTAGAAGGTGTGGAGAATCCAGATGATCGTCAGTGGTGTCAAAAATGGTGGCAACGGCTCCTGAAGCCGATTGTTGCGGAAGAAGCGCAAGTGCAAGCGGAAAAGCAACGAGTGCCAAACCTGGAAGCCACTGTGGTTGACTCACAGGACTCTACTGGACAATAATGTGAGCGAGAAGGACATGAGCACCAGGCAGAATTTGATCTCCTCGACAGCATGATGCTGGAGGAGCAGCAGATACGAGACGAGCTGGAGAAACTACAAGGACGCTTTGAAGATGACAAACTCCGGCAGGAACTGGAGCTGTACAACGAAGACATTGCGACCCAGGAAGCAAGCGACCTTGCCAGTCTTGAAGTGTTGGACGCCAGCTATGCGCAAGCCTGGGACGATAGGTGTGTGTGGGACTCGATGAACAACGCACCAAGAATCAAGAGGCAGAGATTGATTCTTCATGTGCGTATGCAGGGCAACTCCACGGCACAGGAGAAGATGGAGATTGTGGTCCGTCCAGGAGAACCTGTGACCTCAGGATTGACGTGGACAGTGGTGGACATGGAAGAGACTCCCAGTTCGGCAAGTACAGCAGCTGTGGCTCCGTGTACTGACGGGGCTGTACAGGAAGCTGAGAGTGGGAATCACATGCATATTTGCTCTGGGTTTTCAAGCGGGAGTATGTGCACAGTGAATATTCCGGAAACAGAGCTAGGGAAGTTTATGTGCAGTAATGAGGGACAAAGCGTTTTCCGGGCGTAGCTGAGTGGAGGCTTCTCGGATTGCCAAATTGTGCAGTCGTACGGAGACTGGAGGCTTTTATTGCTCACCGCCTAGTGTCCAATGCAGGTAACTATCTAAGGACTTTCAAAAGGAGCCGGACTTCCGCCTGGGCTTAATGCTCGTTGCAACTCATGCGGGTGCAAAAGACGCGTGCAAAAAAACCAAAGCCCCAAAACTCTAAAACCCTAAAGCCCCATACCCTTAGCTTGATTACACGAGCAACCCTAAGCCCCTTAAAGCTTAAACCCTAAAACCGTGAAACCCTAAAGCCCTAAAACCCTGAAGCCCTAAAGCCCCAAACCCAAAGCTTCAATGGCAAGCAGAGGGCCGGCTCTCCAGCAGCTTCGACATGGACGCCACTCACAGGCCTCAAAATTTCAAATCTGGGAGCTGGACCAAAATGCAGCGGAGATACATATGAGCTGTAGTCTTAACTCCTTAAAGGGCGGGGCGTCTATAGGGGAATATATAGGGAAGTAATATAAGGCTGATTAATGGGGATATTAGGATTTTAGACTGAAGCTCATATTTATATATATGAGTTGCTGTCAATATTGGGACTACTAAACGGCCAATAAGGTTGGACCTACGGGACCCTCTTGTGGTTGAGTGTAATCCCTAATATCGTCCCTCATAAGGAACCCAGCTCCGTGCATTGGGGTCTAGGGTTGAGGGTTATGTGGGGAAATCTTGATTGTAGCTCATATGGTACCCCCCATGACCCTAGCTGATCAGGTGGTCGCAGGCAGATCAATTGACATGCGGGAAGCGAAGCTTTCGATCTTCCAAAAATCAGCGGACTGAATTGGAGCTTAAATACTCTCCTCTATATGACGGACAAATCTCGAAAATAACAGTTATACTATTGGCCAAGACGCAGCGGGCGCATTCCGACTTCAAGCTATTGGGTATTGCTCCCACTTTGTGCCAATTGGATAATACTAACAATATTACATTTTTGTATAGTATGCCCAATACCCTTCAATTGTGGAACATGCCCTAAATCATAAGACTACAATTCCTTGTATTGTTTAAGGAATATTTCTTAATTAAGCGGTCTTGGGCTTCCCTAAGCCTGAAGGGGGGTATTGGGCTCCCTTGGAAGTTTAGGGTTTGCTGCATAAGAAGATTGGTTTAAAGCGTTTGCGCACGGCTTCATGAGGGGGGTAGCATATATATATATATACATATGAATGGGATATATATAATGCCTCTTTGTCTCTCTTTCTCTGTCTCCCTATCTATGTATATATATATATATAGATGCGGCCACATTAAGTAGATGGGCTGCTCACATGCATGCATCCATGCAGACATACTTGTTGTATGACGTATAAAGCTAGATGTACATGTGTATATGTACATGTAGGGCATAGATGGATATGTGGCCATTTTTTTGCATAGGGCCTTTGGGCTTCTCCAGATTGGTGGCCTCTTTTTTGGGAGTCTTGTGTAGTGCAGAGGTGCATCGAAGTTGGCCTGGAGTGTGTAGCGCGCAGTTTACGCAGACGGGTTCTAAACCCTAAACCCTAGCGGGTTTTGCATATGCTTCGTATTGGAGCTTTTTCTAATCTGGCTGGGCATAGGCTATGCGTCATTATGCGCCCCATCTTGCGTCGATCCCAGAGCGAGACAACGGACGTCGGCCATGCTCACTTCATGTTTAGGGCGGTTGGCATTTCTTCTTGAATTTGACTAGCCCTTGTTATTTGCCTTACACGTTAGTACCCATAAATAGGACTATAGTGCATCGGGGTCTGTGTTGGGGCTCGCAATTTATGGTGACATTTTTAACAAGGAGTAGATGTAGGCCGGCTATTCGGAAAAGTGGATAAGTCGGAAAGATGAAAGTGCAGTTGTGATCAAGCATGAACCCTAAGCCTGAAACCCGAAACCCTAAACCCTCTACCCTAAACCTGTACCTAGACCTGCTAGGTACCCTGAAATAGGGCCTAATTATGGGATCTGTAACGGTGGGTACTTAGACAGTAATCGAGAGTATTTGGAAGGTCCTAATAGCAGGCCAAGAAGCCCCCCAAACACAATTCTCATTTTCCTAACAGAAGTCCCAAGTAGGGGAACCCCAATACTGGACCCCAAAATACTATAACCCTTCTTATTAGGACCTTCAAAACGGTACCCCCCCAATCTTGAGAAACCCCCATTTGGGAAGTCCCAAGCTATGATTATCGGATGGCTCCTATAGGCTCCGTATTGCAGGGAATGCACATCCCCCCTGATATATGGGTGGTTGTCAAAATGATGGTCCCTTTTTGGGTCCCTATTATAATACGGGGCCTAATACGGGGCCTAATTTGGGGGGCCCAAAAAGGGACCATGATTTTGACAATCCCCCATATACAGCCCTAATGAAGCCCTGAACCTTGAACCCCTAGGCCCTAAACCCTGAGCCCCGAAGTACAATCCTGCAATACCACAAGCTGGTGACCGCAGGCTCATCGATACCTCTACGCTCCCTGCGGAGTCTACGCTGAGGAAATGCAAGGGTCCTTGAGCGTCCAAGTACTCAACCAGTATATGGTGGGGAGCCCTTAAGTGATCCAAATCATGGAATGTCCCACTAATCCTGTAGTCTTCCCGATGTCGGAATGGGGTCTTTTTTGGGGTTCCATGCTCGTTGATCCTTTAGGGGGCCTGCGAGTCACAACACATGGGTACCCATATTAAAGAAATAATTATATTTCAAAGCTACAACATCATGGTCAGTCATTGATGATCAACGGCCTCAGACAATGCCATAGACTTTTTCGTATCTGACCTTGAAGATTGCTTGCATCAGAACCTCCCAGGAGCACGCTTTTGTCCACGGCATGTGCAGGAAGTTGCAGCGCGTCGAAAGGGTACTGGTACTGTAGACTATATGTATATATATATATGCATGATATACCGGGCGTGAAGAGCTTGGTCCCAAAGTCTTCTACCTGCCGTAATATTACACCCTAAAAAGGCTCTTGGGTGTGACTGTCATCAGGCGGGAGGCTAAAAGACGGGACTCGCTAAGACAATGCAGTTCAACCTGCAATGGAAGTTAATTCTGTGTGTGTTTCGAAACTATTGTTGGGACTCGTTAGAGACAAAGCCTTAGCTAGCAGACTGCACGGGTTAGGAACCAGGTAAGGGTGGGAGCCCCGGGGGTCAGGGTCCAGGGTTAGCAGATTGTCGCCCTTAAGTGGATAGAATATGGCCTTGGGTATAGTATAACCCGATCCCTATCTACCCCATATTCCATCTACTTAAGGGGGACCATAAGCCCCTAAACCCTACACCCCATGTTCTATCTACTTAAGTATTAAGGGGGTCTAGAAGCCTCCAACACCTAAACCCTAAACCCACTGTACTTAAGGGGGACGAAGTCGCAGCTTTGCAGGCGTGATGTGGACGCCTTTACGGAGAAAGGCGGATGGAAGTCAGGGAAGACCCCCATGGCTTTGCGGGTGATTGTCATGTATAGGGGTTACAGGTTAAGGGTTTAGGGTTTAGGGTTTAGGTGGATACTAAAAATCCTGCATGACCGCATGACTCTAGGTACCTTATAGATTGGGAATAACGGGACTATAGTATATTAAGGTCATGCAGGATTTTTAGTATCAACAGTAGGTCCCTTTAAAGGGATATGTCATTGTCCTTGAACATTATACCCTAAACCCTACAATTGGGGGAGGGCTTTCGGGAATGGCAGCTCTTGCATTGCATGTCGGATGTCTATGGGTAGGTATGTGTCGTGGAATTTTGGGGTTTCGCAGAATTAGGTGTACTTTTTACGGGGTCCTTATAGCCTTATAGTCAGCATTATGGTATGGTGGGGTCTATACTAGGGGTCCCCTATTTGGGGAAACTACCATTTCTTGCTTTGTGTGCTTGTGTGCAGGCAGGGCTGTTCAGGTGGTTGAATGATTCCGGGAGAAGATGGGCGTAGCGGCACAGCTGAGTTGACAAGTAGACTGTGACTGAGTGTTGACCTCAGGGGGTAAATCCAAAATGTAGGGTTTGGGGTTTAGGGTTTAGGGTTGGGGTTTTAGGGTTTAGGGTTTAGGGTAGCATCCTTGCGTGACTACCTGCCCTCAGATGCATCGTCATCCAGACAGTGTCCTGTCATAGGGTCATGACCTGTACTACGACTATTATTACTTCCTCTACGACTATTACTATAGACTATTACTCTATTACTACTCATTACTATTACTAAAACTATTACTATTACTACTTATTACTCATTACTTACTACTTATTACTATTACTCTTACTCTTACTATTACTATTACTATTACTATTACTATTACTAGTACTACTACTACTACTACTACTTATTACTTATTACTTATTACTTATTACTTATTACTTATTACTTATTACTATTACTACTACTACTACTACTCCTACTACTACTACTACTCCTCCTCCTCCTCCTCCTGTCAGACCCACTTCGCTCGCCCTCTCCGTCTCCGGCACCGGGCCGAGGGCGGCCAGCCTCCCCGCAGGGCGTGCGCGAGGCATGGAAGAGTGCTGGGTTGCATGGTTTAGGGGTTTAGCGTTTAGGGCTTAGGGTTTAGGGTTTAGGGCTTAGGGTTTAGGGCTTAGAGTTTAGGGTTTAGGGTTTAGGGGGTAATAAGTTTGCCTTCAATGGTAGAATGCGGTAGAATGAAGTGCATGCTACACCACGAAGTCTAAACTGTGTAGATGGACTTGACATGTGGACTTCGTAGCTTGCGTCTTCAGATTTGGATTCTGGAAGCTTCAAGCATGTGTACTTTACGGTATTGTGTTTCCAGTTTGGTGGGCCTTGGGAACTATAGGCACAAAGCAATCAACAAATCTCCGTTCACGCTCCAAAGCCATCCAGACACGCCGACCTTGGCTGCGTTGCGCCTGGCTTCCGCCCTGTCCTCGGGCATGGATGCTTGTGCTGTAGAACAGCATGTCATCACACGGGAATTTGCCATTTGGGCTTTGGGCTGGAACAGCTTGAGCCTTGAATCGAGCATGGCACGAGGGACATTTGTTCCGTGTTGCTGTCCTTCATTTTATAGCTCGCACTCTATGTTACTATGTGGGCTTGGCACGAGCATGGCCTGTACTTTGCCGCAGGGCTCAGAACCTTGAGTCAGCAATTTGTGATGTCAAGCAGCAGATGGGCACCTGAATTGAGAATGACGCTGAAGCAGCATGGACAGCAACCATCGCAGCAGCAAGCCTGCAGCCTACATCCAGCAGCTGACTGCTCGAACTTGGGTGCAATGTCATCTGAGCTGGCGACTCGGCTGATGACGTGCAAACTTATGAATTGCAAGGGGAAGGATTTCTATAGGTGTCCCTATACTAGCTCCGTTAATGGTCCCTAAATCCATTCCTCCAGTCCGCGCTAAGCAGCAAGGAGCTGTTGGGCGTTGAGTCCGGAAGGTTTGAGAGCTCAGGCTCAGACCGAAGGGTCTCTCGTAAGCTAGGATGATAATTTCCCTAAGGGTGCAAGGACCCAAAAAATAGGCTTTAGAGCCCAAATACTTTGATATCAATGGTATTTGGGCTCTAAAGCCCCACTATTTGGGTCCTTGGACTCTGGGGGTTCGTTTGACACCCTACACTTGCCCACGTCCTGAGGGTTTTGTCAGTTGCCCCCTTTTGGCCCATCCACAGAGCCCAAGACCCCTTGATCAAGGAATGTAGATGGTACTAGCATCCATACTGTAACATGGTTTTGGAATATTTCCCAACTACCCCTTAACTGAGGAATATAGCTTATCAAATGGTATTAGGCTCCCTAACCCGATTTTAGGAATATTTCTTGACAAGTAAGGAGTGAAACAAAATGCTGCTTGAGTAAGTGAGGAGTATTGGACTCCCTGCATATTGCTCCTGTGCCGTGGGCACCCTTTAGGTTGGGTTGCTGTCAATATTTAAATTACCACAATGTGGGTATATATGTATATATTAAATGATAGGTTTTCCTTAACATGGTAACTGAACTTTAGAATTCCTTATAAACAACCCTGTTTAGGTTACCATTGTGGGGTTTGGATCGCTGCTGAGCAAGCGGAGCGCGCTGCTCACAACCCCGAGTATCCAGGCGCAAGTGCCTGGTTTGATCCTGGGTTTCTGGCGCGCTTTAGGGTTGAACCCTAAACCCTAAGCCCTAACTTGTCAAGTTCTGTAGGAATACTGGTGAGGCTATCTATTGGTTCTCCACCTCAACAAGGCGGCAAGCTAGAATCCCAACAGGTGCAAACCCCGTGAGCCCAATACCCCTAGATTCCGGAACATTCCTGGCATAGTTTAGGTGATACTCCACTAGACCAGACCATGAATACCCCCACCATTTTCAAAGCCCTAAACCCTAAGCCATTCATTGAGGTATATTCCTTGGTTAAGGGGCTCGTGGCTCTTGAGGGCTGCCATGACACAGGTTTTATCACTCCAATGCCTTGCCAAAACAAACAGCCCGAAACCCTAAACCCTAAGCCCCACAAAAACCCTAAGCCCTAAACCCTAATCCCTTACCTAGATCCTACACCCTAAGCATTTAGGGCTTAGGGTCTCAGAGACATTGCGTGGTCGATTTGTGCTCTTCTAGTGAGGCGCGGTTTTGGTGTTTAGCCAATGTATGTGCAAGGAAGGTATAATATGCGGGTTATATAGGGATAATGGAAAATGCAAAATGGAAACTATAGGGATTATAGGGACTATATAGGGGTTATATAGGGGTATAATACTAAACATCCCAATCTGCGATGCTCTTTGTTGGGCACCCGCGCCAAATGCCTTCTATTTTGAAGCCTTCAACCATATATACCTTTCCCTCTATATCCTTATAAACCTCTGTGAAAGGGACCCCTAACTTTTGGGACTCTCAACTGCATAGTGTAGCCTAAACCCTAATCCCGAAAGTCTAATCCCAAAACCCTAATCCCTATACCCTAAACACTAAACGTTAATCCCTAAACCCTAAACCATGTAAAGGCGGGAACGTATCTGACAGGGCTTCCAGTACGTCCGGGTCAAGGGCTACCAGAGACAGTTTGCCCACCCGGCGCCCATCTTCTTCGAGCGACCCCTGGCAGCGCTTCAGGAGTTATATGGGATATTCTATAGGGATTTTATAGGGATTTCTAAGGGTTATGTAGGGGATTCTATCGGGGATATATATATAGGGGATTATATAGGGTTATTTTGGGTCTAGGGTTTAGGGTTATAGGGTTGTATAGGGATATTTAGGGTTTAGGGTTTAGGACATTGATAGGAAAACTTAGACCACAAAAGTGTGTGAAGGAAGGGGCCAGAACCCATCAAACATAATGCCGCAAAAGGAAACTATTCTAGATACCTCTGGGATTCTGGGATGACTCTACTTAAGGGGGTCTACAACCCTATATAACCCTACATAACCCCAATATACTATAGTAGCTTCCAGGTTCTTTTCCATTATCCCTATATAACCCCAATATATACCCTACAATCCCAGTGTAATCCCCATAAAAACCCTTATATAACCCCTATAATCCCTGTAGTTTCCATTTTCTTTTCCATTATCCCTATATAACCCCAATCGTAGAGCTGGCTGCGCTGTGAAGAGTGTGGAGCTGATTCTGCCAGCGGATCTGGCGAGGCTTTTCCGCTCCGGCGCGGTTTGGGGTTAATGGGTTTTAGGGTTTTAGGGTTTAGGGTTATGGGGTTTTATAGGGTATCTATTGGGGTTCTATTGGGATAATGGAGTTTGCAATGGAAACTAGTAGATTATAGGATTATAGGGTTTGGGCTTTAAGTTAAGGGTTTTAGCTGGCAGCAAAGCTGAGAGCCCATCCGGGGCTCAGCCAATTTACTGCAAGGTCTGATTTGATATGTTGTAACCTGTTCTTACTTAGAAGAGCCACCCCTCACAAACAGC
>CAJNIZ010044453.1:31117-41613 GCA_905231905.1 Symbiodinium pilosum
GTATGTATGTATGTATGTATGTATGTGTGTGTGTATGTATGTATGTATGTATGTATGTATGTTAGTATGTGTGTATGTGTGTATGTGTGTATGTGTGTATGTGTGTATGTGTGTATGTGTGTATGTGTGCATGTGTGCATGTGTGTTTTTCACTTGAGCAAGGAATACTTTTCGGTGGAAATTTAAACCGTGCTTTGCGTATCTTAAGATGAACAGGTGGGAGCATCAACCATCATTGATGCCCTAAGCCTTAATTAAACCCTAACCCCAAGCCCTAAGGCCTAAACCGTAAACCCTAGACCCTCGAGCTTCGGCTGGGCTCTTTGATTCCCCTTCAAGGAGTTTAGACCATAAATCCTAAAAAAAAAACCCTAAATAAGCCTTATATAACCCCCCCCATAGGGTCTTTTCAGGAGTTTAGCCCATAGCTCATATGAGCTATGGTCAAAACTCCTAGTATCCCCCTTTAATTAGCCCTATAGTAGTCATCCCTTATATAACCCCCTTTAAGGAGTTTAGTCCATAGCTCATATGCACCTGGGAGAGTAAAGAGTTTGCGCCTGGACCGCTTCGCAGGACGTTGGAAAACCTCGAGGCTTTCGCTCTTGGAGGGTTCCGAGAGCCTCCGGAGGCTTGTGAGCAGAATTACTATTACCATTACCACTACGGTTATTGTTACTATTACTAGTCTTAATATTCTTATTGCGATTTCAGAAGCCATAGCCTCTGCTGATATTACCACTCCTGATGCTGCTACTTCTTCTGCTGGCTTAGAAGGCCATGATGCTGATACCGCAAAGTGTCCATTGTTGCCATCATGATTCTATGTAGATATGTTTGACCCCTATATGACCCTGTATAGCCCTCTATAACCCCTATAACCCTCTTTGTCCTGGTAGATTAAATATCCAGGGTATGAGAACACTTGCAGTTCAGGAGTCGCCGGGCGGCCCGGCCACAGGTGCCATGGGTAGTCATCTATAGGGATTCTATCGGGATTCTGCAAGGGTTATGTAGGCGTTATATAGGGGTGATATAGGGTTTAGGGGGATATTTTCTCAAGAAAGGTGAGTCAAGTGAAGAAAGAAAATGGAACATGACATGGAAACACGTAGTGGTTTATTTGCATTGGGGTGTTATCAAGTTGGGGATACCTCTTTGGGGGTCTCCATAATAATAAAGTTTGTAGGGTTTTGGTGGGCTGCGTTGGGGATTCCCCAGGAATTATCATATTGGGGTTTCCAAAATTTAGGTTTCCTTTTTTCGGGGTGCAAAGAATCAGCAAAAAACATACGGTAAGAGATATAGAGGGGATCACCGCAGTCTTATAATATATGCAACTCCAGCGTTTCTAGCAATACAAGCTTCAGTTGTAATTATGCTTGCAACCATTGCAACATTCCGTGTCGAAGTCTTCATTGTAAGACCAGAGGTATACAAACATCAGGAAAAGCAACATCAACTCTATGCGCCCCAATGAATCCAGCAAATTCCCTGGGTGAGGCGCTCCATTCGGGGCACCTGATGCCCTGGAATTATCAGGCCGATGTGCATGCAGCTGACCAGGGGGTGATGGACAACTTGATTTGGGGATTGTCAAAAGTCATGACTCCTTGTGGGTGCTATTACTTATGAGAATACTAGTAATAGAAATAGTAAATAGTAGTGATGAGCATGATAATGATAGTTCCTAGTATTGAATATGAGAGACTGCGTTTCACATAGGGTACCGACCATACTGTTGATGGAGGAAATCTTGCACCACCTAAAGTCCCTAAAGCCCTAGGAATTACAGTACTTTAGGGCCCTTAGGTGGTGCAGGATCTCATCCATCAACAGTACGGTTTGACAAGCATCCGGATGATGGCAACTGGCAAGGCGACTTTGACTCAGTAGTGAGATCGCCCGGTGCAACAGTGTGCTGGCCTTGTGGTGCAGATCTGGAAAGGCATAATAATATTTATATATATTTATGTATATGTATATGTTTCCTTATTCTCTATTTGCCCCATTCTATACCTAGTATAATGTAGTAATTTGCGTTTTCTTTTCCATTATCCCTATATAGTCTCGATATATTGGTAGCAAAGCTGCTGTTTCCAAAGGCTCATGGTCTTTTACCTTCGGGGCTGTGGTCACTGCAGGAGCTTTGCATTGCAGGGTCTTTGAATTTTCAGCAGCAAAGGATCACACGCCCGCAGGAACATGGAGGCCATGTGGGGTGCTTTAGCCAAAGAGCTGAAGGACAAGGCCAGGGCCGAGACATGTGATCTCAACGCTTCTGATGGACTTGACGCTCCAGGTGGTCGTGGCCAGCGTTGATGCTCTTGCACATCGGCCGCTCGCAGAGCTTTGGGCGGTGGAGCGCTTCCCCACCATCAAGCTAGTAACAGGCATCGCTGCAAAGGGATCCAAAGCACTGCAGCGGCTTTGCTGGACAGGTGGCCGGATTTACGATTTCGATGGTGCTCGGACAGTGGACGACCTGAAGGCTTGGGTTGTTGAATGCTGCGGACCATGATACATGTGACATGTGTCCTCCAGGCCTTCGCTCTTGAGGGCTTCACTGCCGTGACGTCATCTTCGCTGCCACCGCTGTCAGCAGGCAGTGTCCAGCAAGGCCTCACGTTCGTGATTCAAGAAACGGTGTTGGCTTTTGGGACACTTTGTACCATGATGTGCCTAATTACCTTACTCAGGGTGCATGTCAAGCATGAGCATGCTGTCCCGCCTGCACCATCGACTCCCCCAATCCAAGTCTGCTGCCCTGAGTGAAAACGGACCGTTGAGTTGGAGTTGATTTTTGATCTTAGAAATACCCCGATCTATCAGCAACTCGGGTGAACCACACCTGATGCCGCACTTTTAATGCACATGTCAGTAAGATTATGGACCAGACGATTTGCGTACAGCTCCTTCGCTTCTCTCAGGCTGACAAGGAATCGCAATCATAGGGTTTTTAATTTTTTACATTGAGGTAATGAAAAATGGAGACTGCTACGTTGGGCCTTAGAGTTTGGGGTTTAGCATCCAAGCAGTGGAAACGTCATCGTTTGAGGAAACAACGCGACATTTGGATTCCTTCAAACGCCAGATTCAATGACCACCTGGATGATTCAGGCCCTATTTCTGCGCTCCAGACGCCAAACCCAAAACCCCAGCTCCCCGATACTTTGACGGGGAAAAAGGTTGGGGAATTTGTTCAGCAAGGTTGAAGGGTGTGGGAGATAGGTTTCAGGACAACGATGCTGTTGACGGCGTGGCCCCTTTCAACATGGTCCTTGCTATGTCCATTGCCATCAAAACAAGAGGTTCAAAAATGGCCCTATAACACTTTATGCTCCTAAGACCGATCCTAAATGCTCATACATAACCACTTGTCACCCATATGCAGCTCACATAGAAGCCCATATAATCCAGTATAACCCTCTATAGACCTATATCACCCCGTATGACCCTGTAACACCCACACTAAACCCTATATGATCCTATAGCAAGCCTGACCCTAAACCCGGAACCCAAACCCCTAAACCTATACAACCCTGACGGCAGGAGCTTCTGTGGATGCTAGCCAATGGCATCTGGTGTGGTCCCTAGCATGGTATATAGGGGCATATAGGGGTGTGTAAGGGCAGATGGGGGCATATGGCGTTATGTAGGTAAAAGGAGTGTCAAAATGTCAAGGTGCTTGGCTTCGTGCTGGGCATGCTCTTTGCTGGTGGTTTATGGGCTTTCTACTTCTGCTTCTGGTGCCGCCTGCAAGTTCTATGTCATGCTTGTTGTTACCCTTGTTCCCAAGCCCTTTTTCCCATACATACAACCCATTATATAATATGACGCATATATAATTCTATATAACCTTATATATCTTTATATAAACCTATGTAACCATACGTATATAGAACTATATAACCCTATATAAACCTCTTGTCCTGGCCAGGCCAAGCCCAGCTGAGAGCCAGACGCGCACAGTGAAGGATGTCAAGTCTGAGTAGCCAAAGAGCTAAAACGGCCGACCGCAATAATTGTGGTATATAGGGTTATATAGGGTTCTATAACGTTATATACAGTAGGATTTGATAGGGTTATACAATACAAGCAAGAATGTAGAAGAGTAATAACAGTAATAATAGCAATCATGACAACGCCGACTCACCCATGCCTTGCTTGGTTCCGGGTGCAAGATCTTGGTGGTAGCGCATTTGCTTACTAGTTAGTAGGGAAGTAGGGAATATAATCCCTGTGTAACCCCTGTATAAGCCATTCCCTTATTCCCTGCTAACCCTGAACCCTATCATGGATTCCCGCATTCCCTACTAATCACCAGTAAACTTGCGGGGTCGATCGGCAAGGTGCAACTTGCCAATGTCGGCGCGCACTGCAGGCCCCACTGCAATGTGTTTGTAGGCAGTATAGTTGTAATAGTAGTGATCTCATAGTCATAGTAATTCGGGTTTAGGTTTTAATGACAGTACGCAATAGTCTTAATCATGATAGTGGCATTAGTAGTAATGGCGCTAAGAAAGTGCGCCTGATTGCAAGGAATGCAAGATTCAGAAGGCTGAGAAGCGTGGAACAGCAGCGGTTCTTCAGTGCCTCAGGTGTGGTACTTGGAACTGGGTTTAAGGGGCTATATGAGCTATTTCAACTCCTCCAAGGGGGTCATATGGGGAGAAAATAGGGGAGTACTATAGGATTTTGCGGGGGGATACTGGGAAGAGTTTAGATTATAGCATATATAGGGACTATAGAGGGACTGCATGGGGATTATATACAGATTGTATAAGGTTACAGCTGTAGAGATTATGTAGGGTTTGGAGGCCAAATTGCTTCCAACAATGGAGAATCAAATGGAAAAAACATTGCAAATTCAATGGAAACTACCTGGTTTAGGGTTTAGAGGTTCAGGGTTTAGGGTACCGTGCGGGGCTTGGGGTCGCGGGTTTATATAGAGTCATATAGTAAAGAGTTACATGGGATCTGGGTCGGGGGCTGGCAATTTGCACTTGGCCAGGCAAAGGTCAGAAGCGTCCGCGGCAGGACGAGATGCATTCAAGGGTTTCGGGTTTAGGGTTTAGGGTTTAGGGTAATCAGGTCTGACATAGTGTTGATGGATGATATCTGGCACCACCTAGGGGCCCTGAAGTACTGTAATTCCTAGGGCTTTAGGGACTTTAGGTGGTGCAAGATTTCCTCCATCAACAGTATTCCTTAATAGGAAGCCCCCGTGATCCTCATTTATTATCGCCATGTATCCCTACGGTCCCATCAGCATCCCTGTTTTGAGAAGCTCCGAGTGAGCTTGGGCTGTTCAATTTTGGCCTGCTCCTGTAGGTGATTAAAACCATTGGGAGTCTTTATTTCTGAAGTCAATACATTAAGTAGTACGATCATTGGGGTAAATAAGCAGGCCCGTAGTGTTGGAAATTTCCTTGTCAGGAAGACACGAAAGGTGTTACCGCAACGAAGTCCGCTGACTTTGCAACATGGTACACACAGGCTGGGTAGTTGAGCTTGAGCAGAAGACGCCAAAGCTTCTCATGCCTGTAGGTCATTACGCGGTCGGAGATGGTTGAGTACTATGATGTGAGTGGGTGCTGCTCCGTTTTCAACATCTCTAATGGGATTGCCCCATTGAAGTGGTGTTCGCTGGGTTCTGCTTTGGTGGAATCTTGCCCTCAAAAGCCGCTGGATGTCTGAAGAAGTGATCGAGACGCAGATGAGTGATGTCCCTAAACCCTAAACCCTAAACCGCCCTTCGCAGCTCTGGGGCCCACTGTACCCTTGCAGGTGCTACATCTTGCGACCATGGTCCTTCTCTATATGGCAGCAAGTATCAAGATGGTGCAGTGCTCAAATGCAGTGCATGTGCTCATTCAGCTGACAGCAGAACCTGCACTAAGCTCCTGACATGAAACTTGCACGATCTGATCATTGCATACCCAGTGGAATCCAATAGAACCCACAGATGAGCTGAAGGTCCTATGCTCATTGCCCTCCAAATGCCAACATCCCCAATCGGGGCCGCAGCCCAGCCATTGAAAAACGACGCGCAGACATTGAAATTCATTGAACATTTAAGGATGACATCCTAAAACGGGCATCTAGACATCCCTTTCCCGGACATTGGAAGTCGTCTCCCGACATCGCACATATGCCCGCCGGAGATCGAAAGCCGAAATCCATCCTTTCCCCATGTAATGGCGCATTCTTAGATGTCCTTAATCTCCAGAAAACGAGACACGTTTGGCTTCCCACGTTTTTGGTGTTCATTTCGGCACCCAACAGCAACTTTTACACGCTCTTTGGATGTTTACCTGGCGCTGTGCAGTGCATGGGTGGCTAGAATTTGAGCGTATATAATAACAGTTTCCGTTGCATGCATTCTCCATCCTGGTTTCCATTTGCTTCTCTGTACTTAGGGTAATATCCTCCTAAACCCCACACCCCAAATAGTAGCTTCCATTTTCTTTTCCATTATCCCCATATAACCCCACCCCAATATAACCCTAATGTAATCCTTACTCAAAGTACCCTAAAGCCTAACTCTACAGCTGAGGCTTGACGATAAGATCCAGGCGCTTGGCGTTCAGAATGCCTACTTCCCATGCTTCGTCAGCCAGGAGACCTACGATCGGGTTCAGGGTTTAGGGTTTAGGGGGACCCCCGATATAGACCCCCAAAAGCTGTAGTACTTATTATAGGGACCCTGAAAACGTACCTCTAATTCTGTGAACCCTGCAATCCTGAAACATCCTGCAACTAGTCGTGGGGCGTTTGGAACACTGTGAAACGCTAAAACTCCAACTTAACTTAGCTCAAAAAAGAGCCATGATATCGAAAGCCTCCCAACTGCTTGACCCTAAACCCTAGACCCTAAACCCTAAACCCTAAACCCTAACTAAACCCTGATTTGCGGCAAGATGCGGCCAGGAGGCACTGCGAACCGAGGAGGAGCATCTTGAAGACTTTGCTCCAGAGGCGTTTCATGGCATTCTTAACATCCTGCCATGCCTAAAAAGGGAGGGGAATTTAGGGGTAATTTCTCAGAACTGAATATGCCCAGTTATTGCTGCGTTTGGGGTTCTCGTGATGGCTGTTATTTTGAATCCGCAGCAAATGTGGGAGAGTTTGCTCCCCCGAGTACATGAAAGGGGTCTAATTCTTGCAGGTTTGCACCTCCTTGACAGCAACTGCAACAGCGGTAGCAGCAACAACTGTTATCGCTACTGCTGCATGCTGCTACAACTGCTTCACGGCCACCAGTGCTGCTGCCGCCACCACGTTGCTGCCGCTGCACCGCCACTTCCCCACCGCCGCTGCCTGCAACATCTCTTGCCTACGTACATGTTTTGAAAGGACTGGCTTCAAGCTGACTTGGTTCAGAGTTTGATTAATTTTGATCATAGTAATGTCATTTGTTCGACCAAGTCTAGCTTCAGTATCAATCGCAAGCTGAGCAGGTCGCATGGGTCACGAAATCAGGGACTTCGGATCTGACAAAGCCGGTGCGACCGCCATGCTTGAGCTGATTCGTATAGCAACGGTAGCAGCAATGGTAAAACAGAGCCTAACCACAGCTTCGCATGTGCTGTCGATAGCTGGTTTGACAGATTGCCATACGACCGACAAGCGAGACTATAATGTTGCAGGCTCAGATTATGATACTTGCAGATATAACCTTTAAGCAGTTTCCATTTTATTTTCAACTAAATATAACCCCAATATAACCCTTTGTCTGATCCGTGTTGCGCTGCGCCCTTGCAGCGAGTATTTCCAGCAAGCCAGGGTTTCTCTCAACAAAGATCCAATCATGCTTTCTTCTGGGACCCCCAACAAGGCGCAGCCTTTCCCAAGTTTTGGGAACCCCAGGTACCCAGCCTTTGCAAAGTGGATTCGGTCCTACCGCGACCTTCCGCTGCGCCTCTGGCTGAACATCTTTTGGAGGATAACTTCAACACGTCCCCAACATAATCCCTCGCGGTAAGGACCCCAGTAATCCCTTTGTCATTTCCATACGTGCCCCTGGCTGCAAGGTACCACTGTTCTGAGAAACTCCCCTGTGATTGCCCGATTCAGAATTGGCTCAGGCAGCTGAATCAATGGACCAACGTGGTGAGATGGTGCCTTGCCGTGTACTTCCTGAAAGGTTTCCAACAGTTGCGGGTCATTTGTGGGTTCTTCTAAAAAGGATCATTTTTGGGAAGATACGGGGGACTCCTACTTTTGGAGACCCCCCATTGCTCAAATACTACCACCGGCAGGAAGCCTACAAAGGTAACTAACATGTCGTTGTCGCCCTCAGGATGCTGCAAAGCTGCTGTTTGCCTGCACGCTTGCATTCTGCCACCTAGGGAGTTTAAGCAGCCGACTCCATTTCTGCGAACGCGGGAGTTCTTGTGGCAGGCGACGCAGGGCTTCGAAATGGGCATGAGCTTAGTCTGTGTGTGGTATGAATTTCAGTGACAGGAGGGGCACACTGCCCATGCCACTGAAGAAGAAGCCTCAGATGTTGTCAGAACAGCGCTGGAGCTTTACGCCCAAGCGTACCCCAGCTGCGACACTGCATCAAGCAAGGGCTTGCGTGTATTCTTTTTTCGTGCAATGAGGTACACAGATTTGTTGGCGCTGCCGGTCATCAAGGGTGTGAAGTCTTCGGAGGAGTTGCAGTCGTCATGGTTACATAATCTCGGGATGTGCAAGGCGGATATTGCAAGTAATGGAACATAAAATGGAAAAGAGCATGGAACATGAAATGGACACTAATGCTCCTCTTCAAAATCTCTGGTGTTGGCTTCAGCGAGGAGAGGTTTGCGGGCAGTGTGTACACAGAGACGCTCGAAGGCTTCATCCCTGCGACTGGACGTGGAATTCAGGCAGGATGCATGATGTCCTAGTATTGGGATGCAACTGGGTTCCGTGAGGCCGCAACATCTCATTATTTGGGTCAGAACTTTGCGAGAATGTGCGGGCCCCCAGCCTGGCAGGGATGCCCAATTGTTGTCGAACAATCTCCTGAAGCATTCTGATGCTGTGAAGGTTCGGAATCCGGTTTGAAGATGTTTCTGGCCACAAGCACTTTGTGCATCAGCAGGGCTCCGAGGGTCACAGCCTGTGATCACAGCTGTTGATGCCTGTTGTCATGATGCCCAAGGACTTGCTGGGGCTTCACAACACGCTGCATCGGCATCATGATAATGGTTTCGACCTACACCATGCTTTGCCCAGATATGCTGAGCAGAGAGGCTCTGCTAAGAACAGGTGCACGGCGATGACAAGGGCTTGGTTCTGCCTCCTTTCGTTGCTCCGACGCAGGCACGCTGTTTGCCCACGGGATTTGTTCCTGTACGTAAGCCTGATTACTTGCTGGCAGGTCATCCTGATTCCGATTCCCGCGAGAAAGGATGGAGCAGGCAAGGGTGCCTCCAACCAAATCTCAAGCAGGGGCTCGAAGTGAGCTGCCAAGACTTTGTGGATCAGTCATGCCTTGACTGTGGCATAATATGGGTGTCGGCTCTCAGGAGGTGATTCTCCACGAGTTTGCTTTGGCAGATGAGGATTTCTTCCTGAAAGGTCCAAATATGCTGTAAAGATTTGCAAGGCTTTCTCGACTACTTATCGGAAGCTCAACCCCGCATGATGAGCTGGCACGGCATCCTTGGCGTAACTCTCGATGCTGATTATTCTGAAATTCGTGCCGCGTTCAAACGGCGTGTTCTGGAAGTTCATCCAGACAAGGGCGGCAGCTCCCAGGAGTTCCAGCAAGTCATGCTGGCATTTGAAAAGGCAACGAGCGCTACAAGTACGAGTTCACAGCCTCACAAGGCATCTGCTGCGCGAGCACCAGGGCCGCTAGGGGTCCAGCCACGTGGTGGAGACTTCGGGCACGAGCGGAGCAATTTCCGGCCTCAGCCGAAGATGGGCCGGGGACCTGCGCCATCGTGTACGCCACAGTCGAAAGTCGCTGGGAGGGTTCCACCCTCGGGACGGCTTGGTCGCAGCAAGCATGTTTTGCGCCAGCTACATGCATGTTTGCAGAGGCTTCCCCGCGACATCCGTGAGATTGCTTTGCGCAGGCACCTGAAGCAGAAGCATCGCTTGGCTTTGGAGGCTTGGATGACTTCAAGCCACAAGGACTCTTCGCACTCTGCGCCAGCAGAGAGAACTGGGCAACAAGTTCCCTGTGGTGTCAAAATTCGGAGGTGCCGAGCTTTGCAAAAGGATTCTGAGAAGGTGTCTGTCATGTTAGTTGTGCGGTCAGATTCCATTACGAATGCATCTGGCTGTAGCTTGCTGTGGAGTATTCTCCTTTGTGCCCCTTGTAGCTGTTGTTCACGTTTTTTCTTGCGGTTGTCTACCGATACTTAAATACGGAAATAACTCCTGGGATCTCTCGGGATGGTTTCCGAAATGTGCTTCTCGCTGTGCGCATGGAAGCATGCGGAAGGTTTTGCGGAAGCATGATGCTGGTGGAAGCTCTTGCGGAAGCTCCTGGC
>CAJNIZ010044454.1:4389-20114 GCA_905231905.1 Symbiodinium pilosum
TGGGTTCAAGTAGTACCCCCCTCTAAACTACCCCCCCTAGCTTCCCCCCTTAATTAACCTTAATTAGGCTTAACTATCCCTAAATAACCTTAATTAAGGGGGGACCCTAGGGGGGGTAGTATAGAGGGAGGTACTACTTGAACCCATGATTTGTGACCCTGGCCACCTGACGGCTTCTGCTGAAGGATGGCATGCAGCACCAACACCTCCAAAGGGGGGTGTGGGGCTTCAGAATTTATAGGGTTTAGGGTTTAGGGATTAGGGTTTAGGGTTTAGGGTTTTGGGTTTAGGGTTTTGGGTTTAGGGTTTTAGGGAAAGCCGGAATTTGCTGACCCCAAATGCTGAGTAGAAATATATGAATAAGAAAGCTCGGACATCCCCTTCTCTGCTCACACAAAATGGCTGGGGGGGGGGTTGTCCCAATTGTGAATTATCCTCTCTTTTGGGCCACCCTAAATGTCAAAGGCCATATTCTGGACCCGAAAAACAGACAGACATTTTGACAACTCCCCTACATCCTTACTGAGTAGTGTTTTTTTTGTGGTGGTTGAACCCAGTAAGATTATATTCCTTACATAAAATATTATACTCCAGAAGGAGGATATAATCTTACTCTATCTTGGGTACTATAGTATCCCCAAATAAAATACTATTCATCTAAACACCAAACCCGTAACCCTTAACCCTAAACCCTAAACCCAAAACCCTGAACCCTAAACCACATTTTGACAACTCCCCCTCATCCTAACTGAGCTATAGTCTTAACTCCTAGTATCCCCCTTAATATCCCCTGTAGTAGTCCCCTATATAATCCCCTATATAACCCCCTTTAAGAAGTTTAGACTACAGCCTAAATCCCTAAACCCTAAACCCTAAATTCCCTATAATCCCTCTATAATCCCTATAATCCCTTACATAACCCCCTTTAAGGAGTTTAGGCTAAAGCTCAACTGGGCTTCCTGGCCGAGTAGAGGGGCATTTGCGTGGGCGCCCCGTCCGGGCCCGTCACCTGAATGTACGGCCTGGCAGTGCTTGGGATTGAGGGTGAGGGGGGTTTGGGGGTTTAGGTGTCTTAAGGTTTAGAGGTTTAGGGCTTAGGGTTTAGGGGTTTAGGGGTTTAGGGTTTAGGGGTTTAGGGTTTATGGTTTGGGGTTTAAGGTTTATGGAGTGCGCAGCAAGTGGGGAAACGAATAGGAAGCCGCAGCATGCGAATTTCACTAGGAACTCAAGTATAATAGGGCTTAGAAGTTTTGGGATTTGGGCTTCAGGGAGTCTAGGGACACCCCGTCTTCATGTATGGGCGCTCACATGTATTGAATGTTCAAGGGCTTGAACCCTAAACCCCTAGACCTAAACTCCATATATAAACCTTAAGGCCTAAACCCCTAACCTCTAAACCCTGAACCCTCAAGGGCCCTTGAGATCTTCCGAAACAAGCGAGTCTCAACGCAAAGCCTGGGCCCACAGGCCCGAAAGCGAAAAAGCCTTGGCCTTTGGGCTTAAAACTTACCCTAAGGGTGCAAGGACCCAAATAATAGGGTTTTAGGGCCCAAATACTATAACATTAAGGGGCTCCAAAGCCCTCTTATTTGGGTCCTTGGACCCTTAGGGTTGGGCTTTAGGGGATTAGATTTCAGGGTTTAGGGTTTAGGGGATTAGGGTTTAGGGTTCAGGGGATTTGGGGGCAGGCAGGGGCCCACGTACCTAGATAGAAAGGAAAGGGAGACTGAAATGCCCTCGACCGCCCTAAACCCTGAGCCCTATGGGGGATTCTGGGAGGATGGTATGTAGGTGATGAAAATCATTTCCAGGGCGGAGCTTCAGGGGTATGTTATAAGGGCTTCTAGTATATAGAGTATCCGTATTTCATTCTAAACTCCCGAACCCCTAAAACCAAAAACGCTTAGACCTGTACATTCTAAACCCTGCGCCAGAATCCTCAAACCATAAATCCTAAGAGTCCCAAGCCCTGAAATCCTAGACCCCAAAGCCGCTACCCTAACTAGGTTGGCCCCTAAAACCCTTTGAAAAATATTAGTATCTAGGGTCCCTTACTAAGGCCATTAGGGAAAATATTAAATATCCCAGGGGCCTACCCAGCTAGATACTCCCAAAACTTTCTGACAACAGTGGCAGCGTGGCCCGCGAACAGCTCTGGGTCGACTATCCGGGTCCACCTAGGGTTTAGGGTTTAGGGTTTAGGGAATCTCAAGGTTGTAGGTCTGAGGGGACTTTAAGGGACTGTTGAGGGTTTAGGGATTGCCTTCTAAGCGCTTCACCGCCTTTCTTTCTGGGTAGCTAAGAAACGGATTTCCGGAGAGAAACCATTTTTTTCTGAGAGTGGCATCTTGTTGCGGGAAAATATGGGTAAACTACGGGATAAATACGGGTAAAATACAGGGCGGAAAATCGGGAAGTCATTTTTTGGAAAGACCACGAAGCCATAGGACGTCAGCCGCTTCTCCGGTGGGAAGGTTTTCGTGTGAAAGCCGGGCCTCGCAGCGCAGTCTGCCAGTGATTCTGGGCTGACGACCCACGCGTGGCCATCCCAGCATCTCACCAGGTCGACGACCGCAAGCACTTGCATTTACACCAGGGTTGAAGAAGCTTTCTGAGAATCTTCCATCTTCATTCGGGAGTTTTAATTCTTTTGACGGGGTTTCGGGTTTAATTTTTCCCCGCGCCCTAGCTGACAATTCCTTACATCAAAATGGATCCAAATATGTCAATCTACCTCAGCCCTCATCCTGTCCCAATAACTATGGGTTCCCCTGGTTCCCCTAACACCCACCTCAGCTCATCTACACTCCTACCCCACCTAGAGCCAATTGACGCAAACCCCTGTGGGAGGATGGTATGGGAGGGGTAGTTAGTAGGGCAACCCATGAATAACCCGACAGCTTTGGAAGCCTAAAGCCTGAAGAACTACATTATATATATATATACACATACATATACATATATGCGACCCCATAGCCTCCGCGAGAGGTGTTTTGTTTCAACAGCATGAAGCCAATTGAAGCTAAAATGAGTCTATGTGTCCCATAACCTCCCCACTCTAACCTTCAAGCCTGAAGTTCGGAATCGGGTTGACATCTGAACGCTGAACCCTAAACCTTGAACCTCAACAACCTAAACCAGGACTCTAGATACTGATGCCTAAGCATGAAACTTTAGGGGTAAACACGACAACCCACAGCATACACATTAAACACCGCACCCTAAGCCCTTAGCTTTAAGCTTGAGAACCCGAGCCCTCAACCCTACCTGAAGCAACGTAAAACAACGAAGAACACCTACTAGTATACTTTAGGTGGACCCCCCACCCTGTAATAGTGACTATAGGGGAATAATCGAGATTATATTAGGGTCCTCTTATATTCCTATTATACCACTATTACAGGGTGATACAGGGTGGGGGTCCTCTCAAAGTATACTGTGTACAGAGCCCTTTTCTATAGGCACATAAACACCTTCTAGGTAAACCAGAACCAGAACCCTACACCCCAATATAACCCAACATCACCCTGTATATACGCACATAACACTTTGTAAGGCAACATAACCCTACATGACCCTATGTAATCCTATATAACCCTACATAACCCCATATGATCCTATAAAACCCTACATTACCCCATATAATCCTATATAACCCTACATAACCCTATATAATCCTATACAACCCTACATACCCCCATATAATCCCATATAACCCTATGCAACCCCAAACTCTCATCTGCAGGGTCAGGTCCCGACTGGCTCCCCCGGCTCCACTGGAAGCTCGGATGGCGCCCGCCGGCGGAAGGCCTGTGTTCCAGCAGCTTAGGATTAGGAATTTAGGGAAATAGGACCTTAGGGTATGTAGGTGTATATGGGGATGTAGAGTTTTGGGTACATTAGGGTATACAGGGTTTAGGTTTTAGAGTTGAAAAATGCAAGGTTTCGGCTTTTCTTGACTGGAGATTCAGGGATTAAGGTATTCCCCCCTGAATTGAACATGGCATCAAATCGGTGGTGTATTCCTATGAATGGGCTTTGGAGGGCATTTCAGCCATGCAACCCTTGACGCTGAACCCTGGCCCCGAATCCTACGCCCTGAGGGGCGCTTCTAAGCTCAGCTCCAAAATCCTGAGGTCAAACAACAAAGCGCTTCATGAGGAGCGGATGCCTACAAGGGAATTTCCGAAAATTAGAGGTACCAGCGTGGGTGTCGCAAAAACAAGGATTGCAGAATTTTCTGGTCTAGATTGAGGTTCCCCAACTTGCAGAAGCTACCATAGCAATCAATTTGAAACTCCGATTAATGTAGTCTCGCCCCCGCGCCCCTGAAGCACCCATTTTTAAACACAAGCTCCATCAGCCTACAGCAGCAGGTTGATATTGTTAAAACTAAGACGCCTGCAGGACTTTGCCTGTACTACTCAAAGAGTTCAGGGGACTGCGCAGGTAGAATATGCATGGGGTAATAAGTCCCCATAATAGGGGCTACCATACTCATAACTTTAGTATCAGGACATTAACCCCCAACTGGGGGACTTATTACCCCGTTCATAAAAACCCTAAACCCTTATAACCCCATGTAAAAACCAGCCAAGACCCCAGGGGCGTTAAGCGCAGAACGAGAATTCCAAAGGCGCACGGCCCGCTGGGTCAACCAGAATGGTTAGGAGCAACTGTAGCGCCCTGAACCCAAACATTACACCACCCTAGACCCTAAGGATCACCCGTAGAGCCCTAAACCCAACACCTTACACAACCCTAAATCCTAAATCCTAAACCCTAAACTCTAAATCCTTGACCATAAGCCCTTAAGCCGTAAGCCTAAATCCTAAACCCTAAACCACCCTAAATCCGACACCCTCCTATGGTCCTATGGCCCAAACGCCAAAAAGAACTTCACTCCGGCAGCAGGAACCCAGCAGGTGCCCCTGCGAAATCCTAAGACCCTGGCAGCCCTAAACCAATGGTTTAGGGTTTAGGATTTAGGTTTTAGGATTTAGAGTTTAGGATTTAGGGTTAGGATTTAGAGTTTAGGGTTTAGGATTTAGGTTTTAGGATTTAGAGTTGAGGATTTAGGGTTAGGATTTAGAGTTTAGGGTTTAGGATTTAGGGTTTAGGGTTTAGGATTTAGGGTTTTAGGATTTCGGGAAAAGGATTTAGGGTTTAGGGCTTTGGGGGCCCTATGAAAATCTGTCTTTTTGGGCTTCATAAGAATTGCGTAAGGACTTACGGCAAAATCAAAACAATCAATTCAAAGCCTATCCTTGCAAACCCGCCAGGCCCTTAAGTCTTAATTAAGCCCCAAACTCTAAAGCCTAGACCCGAAACCCCTAAGCCCTAAACCCTCAAACCTCAAACCCCAGACCCTAAACCCCAAAGCCATTGAACCCCAAACCCTACACCCGTATGCAGTAAAGCCCAAGACCTCAAACTCCTCAAACCTAAGCCCCTACGCCCTCAACCCGTAGGCGGTGAGCCCTTACCCCTTCACTCCTAACCCCCCAACACCCTAAGCCCTAAACCCTGAACTTCCCCATTCCCTGTGGAAACTCCCATGTTGACTCCAAAAAAACCCTATACCCCAAACCCTAAAACCCTAAAACACTAAAACCCTGAACCCTCAAACCCTAAACCCTAAACCCTAAACCCTAAACCTTAAACCCTAAACCCTAAACCCTAAACCCTAAACCTTAACCGCGTGAGATCCCCAACCTGCCTGGCCCTGGAGGTGGATCGGTTGAAGCAGATTCCCGCAGGGGCAGAGAACAGCCTTCGGGGGTTTAGGGGTTTAGGGGTTTAGGGATTTAGGGGTTTAGGGGATTGAGGGGTTTAGGGTTTAGGGATTTGGGGTTTAGGGTTTAGGGTTTAGGAATTAGGGTCTTCTAATGGGGTTGGGACCCAGGAGTCGGGTGTATGAGAGGGTGTCAAACCTCAATCGCAAGCCTTCAGCTCTCGCCCGCTGCCCTACACACTGAACCCTAAATCTTAAGACCTACATCCTAAATCCTAAAGCTAAAGCCTAAATCATAAAGCCTAAATCCGAAAGCCGAAGCCGTAAGCCCTGACTCCTAAACCCTAAGTCCCACACTTGACAGCCCTGAATCCTAGACTCCTAGACAGTACGCTCCAAAACCTAAGCCTTAGGTCCTCAAGTTTAGAGATTAGGGTTTAGGGTTAAAGAGAGGCCTTTAGCATGTACTTCGTATGGGCTTGGCGAGACCGTCGCATAGGTAATTCTGGATGTAATGAAGGTTTGGGATGCGGAAAGTCATACGAGTATAGTCTAAACTCCTTAAAGGGGGCTATATGGGGGATTATAGGGGACTACTGTAGGGGTTATTAAGGGGGATACTAGGAGTTTAGACAATGGTACGTATGAGTATAGCACTTCGTGCTTAGGTTTTCAGATTTGAGTCTGAAGGTATGCTTACAGCATGTGGAGATTTAATAAGGGGTTGAGGGTTGAGGGCTTAGAATTTGGAGTTTAGGGTTGAGGGTTTAGGTTCCACCCCCTTAATATTGAATATTATCATATATTGGGAATATTTACTTGGTTTAGGGTTTAAGGTATCGGGCCTAGGAGTCCAGAGCCCTGAACCCAGGATGTTTTAGAAGCCCCTAGGAGATAGTGTAGGTCATGCAGGGTTTAGCCACCGCTCACCGTTGTGAGAAGAACTTTTGTTACTTACCTTAGAGCGTATCAGGGGTTTAGGATTGGGCAGTGTGATCGTGGGAGGTGTATACGACCCAAAACCTCTAAACCCTAAACCCTAAAACCTACAAAAAGCCTTTAAACCCTTGCATATCTGGAGTAGGTTCTGGGCAACCTGTTGCGACCCAACCTGACCTGTACATCTGATTGCACTGAAGGAGCCTCAGCTCCGGTTAGCGAGTAGCTCTAAGCCCTCCAAACGAGCTACGGGCTAGATTCAGGTTGGGGGGGACCTATACGGGAATACATAGGGTTTTGGTGGGACCTATGAAGGGATATACGACAAACTTAGTCTAGGGCTCATGTAGGTGTAATACATTTGAGCTGTAGTCTAAACTCCTGGAAGAGGGGGTTTTATAAGCGATTATGTAGGGCACTACTAAGGGGGGTACTAGGAGTTTAGACTATGGCTCATTTAGTACGTTCTGGGCTGCAGCGGACACAGGTAAAAGTTCCTTCGCCGTTTCTGTTGCTTGTGGGTCGCTTCAGGCTGCTACCTGCAGGAAGACCGCGAAGGAGGAATTTATGTTTGCCGCTTCTGCTTTCAGAGGTGTGCTTCCTGTCTTCCACGCCCCGATTCGCGGCAGGCTGCAACCAATTCATTTGGTTTCAAGTGATTGCGGATCTTCAGCCGACTTTCACCTTTGTTGCTTTGGAAGCTAGGCGCCAAGTTCTCATCTCCGGGCCACGTCCTGAGGGCCGCTGCGCATGTTGGCTCGAAGTTTGCAGCTTGCTCCGCGTCGAACAGCCGCATTGAAGCCACTACTCTGATTGTTTGAATCCATCCTGTGTTGCCTCTGGGTGAGGGAAGGCATAGCTCAGTCAAGTAATCATACCTGTATAGTTTACCGTTCCATTTCATGGTACATGTTTGTTTGCATCTGATTCTCCATTATTTGGGGAATATCCCTAAACCTGATAGAACCTCTTAATTAATCCTTAAGCCCTAAAGCCTGGTAATCCTGCTACCAAAGCCTTCTGAGTAGTTTCCGAAACCCAAGTAAGGGGAGTTTCGAAAGCTGCGGTGTACCCACAGGAACCTCTGAAGCTGGGTTTAGGGATTGGGGTTTGGGGTTTTAGGTGTCAGGGTTTGAGGTTTGGGTTTAGGGTTTAGGGGGAAGTAGACTCACAATCCCTTTGAGCCATGCAGTGACTCCCCATGATGAACCCACTTTACTAGGTTCCCATGGTCCCGTGAGTAGGATACCCTAATTCTGAAAAAAAGCCTTGGGCCCTGAGCCCCAGACAAAAAACTAAATCATACCTTAAACACCAACTGCCGTTTTGAGAAAGGTTTAGTTCTTAGGGTCTAGGGTTTAGGGTAAACCCTAAACCTCCAAGTGGATTGCGCAAGGAGTGTGCGCAGCAGATGTCTATTGGTGCTCAGGTATCAGGCCGGCTTTGAGAGCGTAACGAGGGTTAGGGTTTAGGGTTTAGGTTTAGAGTTAAAGTTTAAAGTTGAGAGATTTGAGCTAGGTGAGGAAAAGCCCAAGGTTTCACCAGGTAAGATTGTATAGTTCTTCATGTTTACTTCTGACTATTACATGTGCTTTTAATAGATTTACCCTGGATTGAATGACGTGGAGTCAGGGTGTTCTGCTTGAGTCCCTAACACCTTGAGTTGTAAAGCAAATAACCCTCCCAGAAACTAACGTGGAAACCCAAAAAGGGCCCTATAAAGACTACAGCCCTTTTAAAGGGGGGCTATAGGGGTTTCCATGTTGATTTGGGGGAGTGTAACCCTGGACTTTGTGCAATTTACCCTAAACCCTAAACCCTAAACCCTTGTGCAATTTTCATTGGAGGAAGCCCTAAGTTGCCTTCATACACTGAAAAGAGGTGAACCCCACTATCGACCCTAACATATTGTAACCCTGGTTATAGGAGCCCCCCAAAAAAGTACCCCTAATTTTGGGGAAACCACAATATTTTCCCATAAAGTCATCCTGCCACCTCCTCCCTTCCTTACAAACTTGCCAGGGTTTAGGCTCTAGGATACCCTGAATAAACCCTAAACCCCAGTCCCTACCGCTGTTTAGGGTTGAGGGTCTACCCTCCTACAAACTGGCATAGACACCCGTGTCGATTGCTTTTTAATTTACATAGGCCCCTATCCTGTGTGTTTAGGGCTCAGGATTTGGGGGTGTAGGGTTCAATTTTCAACGTATAGGCTAAGGAGCCTGGAGTCTTGTGAAGGCTGTCAGGCGCATGTAACTAAGGAAGCTGTACGGGGACTTCATACAAGCTACAGTCAACATTTCCTGCCTAATTTGATGGATATGGTTCCTTTCTAGGGACTGTATTAAGGATTGCACTAAACTACAAGAGGAAGCCCTATGTCCACTGTTGAGGGTCCCTTGATAAGGCTACTGTTGGCAGTAGTTCATATTAGGGGCCATATAGTACCATAGTAAGAAACCCAGAGCGACCTTAGGAAGTCTTAGGGAAGCCTCAGGGAGATCTATGAACTTAGGATCCATTCCCCCATCCCCTATGAAGCACTAGCCAGTGAGGTGTCGGCTTCAGCCCCAAACCCTAAGTCCCAAACCCTCCACAACAAACCCCAATCCCTAACACTACAGTCTATAACAGACTTGGCCTTGCTTTGAGGCGCTTCGGATACCTTTAGGGTTTAGGGTTTAGGCTTGGTAGGCAGCAAGAGGTCCTTTAAAAAAAACACATTCAGCGCCATCCACATGTGGAACAAGGATGCTCGCAACATGTTCCTGCACCAAGTCAAGAGGAACCCACGCAAGATCAACGGCCACGCCATCATGGGCAGACTGTAGATACCTCGAGACCGCAGTGAACAACATGCGCCCATGACATGTACCATGAAGTCTCTGGCTACAGTCCATGGCAACAATCCGAGGTTCCACTCAACCTGGGAGGTACAGGCTTTGTCGCATGATGGAGTAGGTTTCCTAAACCAAGCCAAACCCTTAACCCATAAAACTCTCTAAACCCCTAAAGCCCCTAAACCACCAAAAACAACCCTAAACCCAAAGTTCAGCGGGTTTCCTAGAGCCCTGGGATGAGGGAGAGTCTGGGGAGGAAAAATACCCAAGTTATAACCAGGTAAGAACACATAGCTTCTTACAGTGCGTGTTAGCAGATTTTTCCTGTTTCTGCTACTTCAATGAAGAAAGCATAGGTATATATACATATGTATATATATATAGAGTGAGTTATAGGTATCACTATTGGTTCCCAATATACCTAGCCAGGGGTTAGGTTTTCAGCGTTCTCAGGGTTGAGGTGTTTGTGGCTGTAGGGCTTAGCATTGTTGTCAGGAAGACGAGGCCTCTAGTTACTCGGGGGTTCATGGGACTTAGTAACTACTTATTGCTGGGGGTATAGTAGGTGAGGGCTTAGGGCTTAGGACTTATAACAGGGGTTATAAGCCTGTGTATATTTGGGGTGGCCCCCTTACGGCCATTTAGGGGGATTATAAGTAGGGTTCTAAGTCAAATGTAGTCACGAAGTCCCATGAACCTCCGAGTGAAGTTTGGAGGGCTTGGGGTTTATACAAGGTATAAGGTACACATGGGGTTTCGGCTTCGCATAGGGTGTAGGGTTCAGGCTATGCGTAGCTTTCAGGATGCTAGTTGAAGAGATCTCTCTTTGTCTCATTTCTGAGAACAACATACCTGCGGCACACTATCGGCGCTTCTCAAAGCTATAGTCCCCCTTAAGTAGATAGAATATGGCTTTGGGTATATTATACTAAGATCCCCATATACCCCATATTCTATCTACTTGAGGGGGACTGTACCCTTATACCAATTCTGATGGAGACATCCTATCCATAATCCGCATATGACCCAGGTTGCCTCAGGTACCCCTGCTTTGGAAAAAGCCAGAAGGTCAACATGGGGATTTCCCAAAATTAGGGCTACCTCTGTGGGGCTCCCCATGATAAGGACTACAGTATGCTAGGGTCTATACTGGGGTCTCCTTTTGTTTTGGGCAACTACCACATGTCGTTGCGTAAGCTCCAAAACTAGGTTCCAACGAACGACTTATACACTGACTTGTCTGCAAGCTAAGGTCTAGAGCAGTACCGAGAGAGATGTAATGTCAACATAGCATCTACCACACAACACAAAAATGCGAGGCTCCAACTCTCCAAAACCTTAAACCCCAAACCCAGAGCCTCGAAAGCCTAACCCGTAAACCCTAAACCCTCCTAAACCATCAAACCACATTCTTGACGGGATACTCTCTTGGAGTCCCAAAGGGGAGCCTAGAGAACATGGGATTTATGGGTTTAAGGGTTTAGGGTGTATGTGTAATTTAGGGTTTAAGTTTTAGGCTTTATGGTTCAGTGGGCTTTGGCTTTGGGTTCGGATCTGTATTCCCAACACATACCTTCTGTTTTCTTGAGGCTCCCCATGCAGTGCTTTTCGGAGAAGAAACGGCTAATTAGCTTGAAACCTACAACCCTAAACCCCTAAACTCCCAAAGCATTACCCTGAACCCTGTAATAAGAAGAGTAGTAGAGATAGTAATAAAAGTAATTAAGATAGCAGTAAATAGTAATACTAGTATTAGTACTATTAGAGATGGCAATAATGGTAGTAAAAGTACTAAGAGTACTAACAGTAAAAAGAAGGCCCTAAAACCCCAAACCGCTAAACCTTGAACCCTAAATCCTAAACCCTAAACCTTAATAGCGAAAAGGAGACACCTGCCCTATTTGCCGCGGGCGGATCGACAGTATCCAGGTCTTCGAGGTCAAGGGGAAGTAGCTTCAATAGTCAAATGAGCCATAGCCTACGCTTCTTAAAGGGGGTTATGGAGGGTTCAGGGTTTAGGGCCTAAACTCCTTCAAGGGGGTTCCATAGGGGAGTCTGTAGGGGAGTATGATGGCCTGTTACGGTGGTTGTTAGGAGTTTAGACTCTAGCTCAAAGGACTTCAAGGCTTGGCCATCATTTTACTGACGCAACTTAGCTTTGAATGGAGCATCGTCTCATTTTTAGGCTTCAGAATTTCCAGATTTGAAGTTCAGGGTTCTGAGTGAAGGAATTGGCGGTTGGGAGGCGAGAGAGTAAGTGGTAATTACTGCCAGAACGCAGAATAGTAGTTTAGGGTTTTGGGGTAGGCCGTTTAGGACTAAGGTCTGCGGCTTATGATTTAGGGTTAGGGGTTGGGTGGGTTGGTGAGCAGAGCTTCCGAGCGTTCAATCCCTTCACCCCCAAAGCAGAAGCCACAGGCTCAGTAACTTACGGTGGCATACATGGGGATCTACACAGGAATTTGTAGGGATGGATAGGTATATATTGGAGCTTATAGATTAAAAAGGAGGATGCAATGGAAATGAAGCGGACGTGCTGTTGTATAGGTGTTCGTGCGATGATAATCGTTGAATAGGGCCCGTGGTATAGTATAATAGACTTACATGAGGGTCATCGGAGAATTTTATTGGTAATTATGCGGGCTTGCTCGTGATTAACCGAAAGAACGGCGCGCAACATGGAAGCTACCATGTTATGTAGGGCTTGGCAATGAGGGTCGCTAGCAGGGAAAGAAGGAATGGAAAAGCACAGGTGTTGATCACCCTAAGCTCTAAACCCTACAGGGACGACAAGAGGGATCCTTTTTGTTCCCCGAAGCCCCTACCTAGCACCAGTAAGCTAACCCTAAACCCTAAATCCCAAAACCTAAGCCCCAAATCCTAAATCCCAAAACCTAAGCCCCAAACGCTAAACCCCAACACCTAACCCCTAAACCCTATAGGGGAAGCTGCTTGCAGTTCAATCCTTGGGACTGCCAGCCTGGAAGAAGGGTTTAGGGTTTGAGGTTTTTAGGGTGTAAGGTTTTAGTGTTTAGGATGTTAGGGTTTGGGGTCCACAGCAAGTCAATTAAGCAGATTTGTGTACGATAGAACGTAGCATTCAAGACAAGGGCGGAAACCCACACCCAGATTAGGCGTAAACTTGAAGCTCTTCGCCCCGGGCCACAAAAAGCATAACGGGCGGTTGTCAAGCCAAAAATGGTCTCTTTTTGGGTACCCTGAGTAGTGTAGAGGTGTTGACAACCCGCCTTGTGAACCTGTAAAGCTGGAGGTTCCCTCAGACTCGCAATGTGATTCTACATATTTAGTCCTACTTAGTCTTTCTAAGATCTGAGGAGGCTTGTCGCCCAAAATCTCCAATCCGTATGGTTTGCTGGTTCAAGGCTTTCAGGTTTTAGAAAAGTCTGAACCCACTTTCAGTGGCTCTTATGGCGATTGTACGGTTGCCTTGCTGCTGGCTAGTTTCACATCACCATGGGTTCCCGTACCGCTCCCCCATCCTACCCGGAGTTTCTACCTCGTTTGCCCGTTCATTAGCCTCCTAACTATAGTCCCCCTTAAGTAGATAGAATATGGGGTATATGGAGATCTTATTATGATATACCCAAAGCCATATTCTATCTAGTTATGGGGGACTATACCCCTAAAGAACGCGAGTTAGGCGGGCCACAAGTGTCAGTAGGAGGGGGAACCCATGATGTCAGCCGCGGACCTGCTAAGAGCGCGGTTCAAACCAGAGACATACTCCAAAAGAAAAAGGGCTTTGGGGTTTAGCGTGGGAACCCCTCTTGATGGAGGAAATCTTGCACCACCTCATATGCCCTGTACCCCAGGAATTACAGCACCAAGTGTGCCCTGAGTGGTGCATGATTTCCTCCATCCACCGTCTGACAATGTTGTTCTTCCCCCCGTGACCCTCGGAGGGCAGACAATGATTAATAAAGGGATTTTGGTAACCCCAACCCCCAAAATTAGGACCCTATAACCAGCATATGATAGTCACAGGGTCCTAATTTTGGGGGTTGGGGTTACCAAAATCTCTTTATTAGTGATAAGATGTCTTGTCCTTCTTTAGGTTAGGTTGTGAGCGAGGCTCAGTGGGGAAGCTATAGGCTATCCCTTCTATCCTCAGATGGGAGAGCCAAATGAGTAGTATTGTATTTGGGGATACTATGGTACCCATTATAGAGTAAGATTATATCCTTCTTTGGGGGTATGGTATTTTATATAAGGAAGATCATCTTACTAGGTTTAACCACCAAAAAAACATTACGCAATTAGAAAAGAAGATGTTGGGTACTGAGGGGACTTGGGTAACCCCACCCCACAAGAGCCTCAAGCTGTCAAATGAGCCATAAGCTAAACTCCTTAAAGGGGGGGTTATATGGGGGATTATATTGGGGAATATTCCAGGGGTTATTAAGGGAGATACTAGGAGTTTAGATTGTGGCTCGTATGACAATAGTAGGTTCTTTATGACAGGGGTTGTGGTAACAAACATCCCTTTTGAGGACGCTTCCTCAGTTATGAAGGCTTTGGGGCTTGACTTAGGGGGTTATGAAGGTAGCAGCCTGGGCTGAAGACTAATTTTCCGTAATTAAGGAACCCACTCAGAAGCAAACTTCGGAGCTTCAATGACTTGATTTAAACTTGTACAGTCCCTACATGGTGCCTTTTACCCGTTTCATTTTCCATTTTCGCTTCCATTTGATGCTCCAGTACTGGGGGGGGAATATCCCATGTACTCAGATCCCCTTAACGCCCAAACCCTAAACCCCAAACAGGACTCAGCGTCCCAAGCCAAAATACATTGAAAAGGATCTCCAGACAGATTCCTGCAATTCTCTAGGGGGCCCCGAAGCAGATTTACATTCTAGGGTTTAGGGTGAAAGTGGGTGCAACGTTTGGGAGTTTGCAGGATGTAAGGGGTGCGCGTCCTTCATCCTGAAAACAGAGTCTAAGGCCCTGTGCTTCTTGAAGCCCTTCAAACCCTAAACGCCGAACCCTGCCCGAATCCTAAACCCTAAGCCCTTAATCCTGAACCCTGAACCCTAAATCTCAAAGCCTATTCTCTGGGGCACCCTCAGCTCCGCATGGTGCAAGAATCACCCAAGAGTGATGATGCGTGTACGATGCTCTTCGTAAGTGTAGTATGCGGGCCATACTGTTGATACTCAAAGCCTGCCTGCATGATCTTAGTACGCCACAACACGACAATTCCCAAGTTGTAAGGTGCTGAGGGTCGTTCAGGATTTCTAGTACCCAGCGCAAGATGCAGAGCGAGCAAGCTTCTGCAATATTGCTGGCGTCTTGTCTCATCCCCAGACCCTACACCCTAAAAAACAACTTCAAGTTCGAAACAAAAATCCTTAAAACATAAATCATGAACACCATTCGCAAAGAGTTTTTTCTGGCAGGCTTACCACTAAACGGTGAACTCATTGATGGCACAGCAGTTTATCTTCCATTTTTTCTGGCGTTTCTCCATGATTGGAGTGGTACCCCTAAACCCTAAACCCTGATATACCAAGGATGATTTCATTTGCATCAACCTGGCTTGTAGCCTTTGGGCCAGGCCTTGTAGGACTGTGCGTGCCGCTTTCGGGCTCCAGCATGTGAAGGTCCCTTTTGAGGACCTACCGTTGAACTCTTGTGCATTGCAGGCTTATGGCTGAATACAATTGTGAGCTTCGACCAAACTATGTTTGGTGTCTAGTATTTATTTGATGCAACATTCTATCAGGAAGATATTTTTTCAGTGGATGTTCGGGGTAACCCTAAGGGCGACGTTCCGCGCACGTAGATTCACTGAGCCCATGTGCAGTGTGGTGGAGACAGTCTGCGCAAACGCACAGACGCAACACTCGAACCTACGACTTCCGAGCTCTAAACCAATCCCCAAACCCAAGCCCAGCCCTGTCACCTGTTCTAATCTTTCTTAATAACTTGGAAAGCAGACGCCCCCGCATTATAGCTCCTTTGTAATCTCTTCTCCACCTCGAGTCTCCGCACACGGCTTATTTGATCCTTCGCAGACAGTTCTGAACCCGTACGTACAAGCCCAGTCCAATACCCTAGAGCCCGAAAACCTAAACCCCATAGACCTAACCCCGCTTGAAACCCAACGTCTCTAAACTGCAAACCCCAAACCCTAAACCCTAATCCCTACACCCTAATCCCTAAACCCTATATAATCCCTAAGCCCTAAACCC
>CAJNIZ010044454.1:25791-50061 GCA_905231905.1 Symbiodinium pilosum
CTATCTACTTAACGGGGATTATATTAGGGACTGCTTCAAACTACCAGAGGGGCGGATGCCCATGTCCAGTCTTACGGGTCCCTTAATAAGACTCACATTCACAGTGCCTTCCTGGTCTGTATTTAGACCCCAATGTAAGTGCCTGAGGGTCCAAGGACCCAAATAATGGAGCTTTAGGGCCCAAATACTATAACATTCATGGTATTTGGGCCCTAAAACCCTATTATTTGGTTCCTTGCACCCTTAGGGAGTATGTAGGAACCCTTTTGGATATGCTAGATACCTACATGGACCCTCTGGGTATATGCCTCAGCCTCCAATTCAGGGTTTTTACCTAAGCCCAAAGAACCCAAGAACCCTATGACATCAAGAATGCCTGAGCCCAGAACCCCAACCCCTCCAGAACCCCCGAAGACTAAACCTAAAAGACCTAAACCCTAAACCCTATAGAATCCATTATAGTAGTTTCCATTTCCTTTTCCATTCCTAAAAAACCTAAACCCTAAAGCCACAACAGCCCCAAAGCCTCAAGAACGAAGAGCCCCAAGCCGCTAAGCCCCAAGGAGCCAGAAGCCTAGAGCTAAACCCTGAAAAGCCCAGTGTTTAGGGTTTAAGGTTTTGGGGTTTAGGGTTTTGGGGTTTAGGGTTTAGGGTTTTGGGGTTTAGGGCTTCGGGGTTTAGGGTTTTGGGGTTGACGGTTTCGGGGTTCTGGGGTTTAGGGTTTAGGGTTCAGGGTTTTGGTAGACCCTAAACCCTAGCGTTAAATAAGATATTCGCAATTTTCACCATGAAACCCCTGTACAAACCCAGCTGCGTTCCACGATCCATGGTGTTGTCCATTTGATTCTCCATTCTGCTATCCCTTAATTCGAAAATATACCTTAGGGTTTAGGGGGCAATATCCCTTCACTAGGGAATATACCTTAAGGGAAAGGGTTTAGGCTTAGGGTGTACGGCCCAATAAAATAATTTCCCTTAATGTGAGAATAATGCTTGCTGGGGCGAGCATAGATACTTACCAATATTATTTAGGGAGGGTTTAGGGTTCATGGGTATTGGGCTTTCGGGGCCTAACCCCTAAACCCCTAAACCCTAAACCCTGAACCCCTGAACCCCTAAACCCCTAAATCCTAAACCCCTAAACCCTGAACCCTAAACCCTAAAGCCGCGCTTGCTTTCTGAGGCAATGGCAGAGATGGGATCGTACGGAGCCTCTTGGGCGCTTGGTGTAGTGGAGTTTACTGGGGATGAGGGTTAGGGCTCAGGGCTTGGGGCTTAGGGTTTAGGGCTAAGGGCTTTGGGCTTGAAAGTTGTGCGCTTGGGGCTGAGGGTTTTGGGCTTTAGGACTGAGGGTTTAGGGCTGGGGGTTTTGGGCTTAGGCTTTAGGGCTCAGGGAGTAGAGTTTAGGGTTCAGGCTGTAGATCAGAATTCGCCTCTGCAAACAGCCCCATATAGGATCTCATACCTTTTCATGGAACCTTCGATAGCGCAATCCAGACATTGCACCAGAGAGCTGCAAACAGCCGCTGATCAGGTTTTAGGGCTTATGGTCAAGCTGCATCACGCTAAGATCCTTATACCTCGAAAAGTGTGTTATTTCCTTGTGCTAGTTCCGAACACACAATAGGGTCTTTGTAGGGGCTGTATACAGGACCATAGTGGTGTCATTGCCTCTCCTACAGTTATGTATGGATTTTAGGGGTATGTACATGCAAGTATGTGTGCAAATTAAAATATGAATATATATATATATATATGTATATGTATGGGTTTGTTCTGGGGATACTAAAATGATACGTAGGCCTGGCTATATGTAGGGATCGTATTTGGTGAAATAGGGCTCTCTAGGCATATTCGCGCAGGAATTGTGGTAACCATCGCAGCATGAAAAAGGAATCCTATATAGCCTGAAGCACTTTGTGGGTTTAGGGTTTAAGGTTTCGACCCCATTAGCAACAGAAGCCACTATTCTACACATCTTGAGAATCCAGGCCGGGCGGGGTTTAGGCACGTAGGGTCGTGCAGGATTTACCAGAAAATCTGAACTCACACTTAAACCCTGGGCATCTCTAAGACGTTGAGTTATATAATAGTTCTTGGGATATTTGGATGCTCATAGTTGCCATAGCTTCCACCTTTTCTATAATATAAGTATTCCCCAACCTACGGCCATCCCCTCTTTACGCAAAGCTGGTAGATCGCATTGCGTTTCCCGCCTCAGCATCGTGCCCGCTGAGATGGTAGGCAAGCGCAGTATCCTGGCTATTCTGCAGAGGGAATAGGGTGTAGGGCCCTAAAGTTTAGGATATAGGGGAAATTGAAATAATCAAATGGAAAATCAAGAAGGAAACTAGGTTGCTCTAGGGGATCGGGCTTTTGAATGTTTAGGAACTGTTTATCCTGCAGCGGCATAAGGGTTCTAAGCGAATCACAATGCTAAGTATTCAGACTTGTACACTACTCTCCCCATGACGTACCAGAAGAGTTGCCCTCTGAGTAGCCCTCGAGAAGCGGCGAAGGAATACGAAAGCCAACAGACTAAAGTAGTATTGAAAGGACATGGCACTTGAAACCATACTGAGTCTGAGGGTTTACTTTCAGGCAACTATACTACGAGTATAATGGAATCCCAAAATATTCAGGGTCTAAGGTCCAAGCTCGTACTTGCGAGAGAGGGTTTCTCTGTACTCGGAGCTTGCTTCGCTGTACGACCTGTAAGCCCAACACAAACAGGCAAGGTCAACAAAATCAGGGAGTGGCTGCAAAAACTATGTACCGGACCTGTTCACAACAGTGTTGGGCTTAGGGTTCAGGGTTCACACTTCTCCAAACACTAAGACGGCAGCCCCAGAGGCCCAGAGGAGCCGTACAGCCACTGGCGCTTGAAAAGGGTACCATCTCAGCTTTCACGTTCGTTTAGGGGAGGGTAGGATTCAGGCTCTGGGGTTCAGGGCTTCTTGTAGTCTTTAAAGGGCCCTTTTTGGGTTTCCATGTTAGTTTCCGGGAGTGTAATGCTCAAAGCCGAGCAACTCTCCACTTTGGGCTCTGGCAAACGCAGTCCGCTTACACATGTTTGCTAAATACTTGAAAATCCCAATTCTGCAAGTGAACGAAGTCAGGTAGTCACTGTTGTCCCGATACAGCAATAGCACCTAAACCTTCAATCCGAAACCCTAAGCCCTAATCAGCCCTAATTCCTACACTAGGCCCTAAACCCTAAACCCCAAAAAAATATGTAGTAGTTTCCTTTTTCATTTGCATTCTCCCCATATACCCCCATATAACCCCTGTGTTAAACCCAGAAGGAGGAGGCGGGCCAAGGACCTTGGGGGTTAGGGCAATATTTGGGGGTAATGGATAATGAGATGGAAAAGAAATGGAAAAGAGGAAACCGGGATTATAGGGTTTATAGGGTGTACTATTGGGGTTACAACTACTGTTAAGTGTTTAGGGTTTAGGGTTCAACACCTGAATATTTTCGTATGCAGGTGCAGGCAATACCATGCTTGCCCAGATGAACCGATTGATGCACTGGCCTTCGAGGAGTAGCATGAATACCAGCAGGGGTGAGTCTTGAGTAGGGTTTAGGGTTTAGGGTTTAGATGTGTTTGGAAGAGTAGCAGCACCAAAAACAGCATTAGCAGCAGCCGCCGCCGCTCACGCCATGGCCACATAGTAGCATGAACATTGGTACCACTGGAAGCAACGACCCCACCAGCGGGTATTTTTAGCATTGAACGTACATTTTGAGGGAATGGGCTAGGGATGTCTATAAGGACTGCTACAAGGCTGCATTCCTTCATTCCCAAGCGCCAACCCTGGGAATTCAAAACACGGACAGTAGGCACTATTCAAACACTTCAAGGCACAAAGTATCGTGTATAACTGCTAAACTTACATCCTCATACTCACTTATGCAGTCCCTATGAAAACACAAAGAACCAGAAAAAAACCAAATTGCCTAGTATGCCTCAAAGCCGAGAGCCTTTACCCTAAGCCCAAAGTCCTAAACCCCAAATCTTAAATCAACAAGCCCACACCCCCAACTAACCACGCTGAGGCCCACACCCTAAACCACGACCCCTAAACTCACTTAATCCCGAGCCCTATACACCCTAAACCCTAAACCCCTACAGCCTAAACCCTAAACCCTGAACAGTGTGCCTGCTGCTCCTGGTAGCGCTCCGCACGTTGCCGGCGCAATGCTGCCAGCTGAGCCTGGGAGTCCGCCTTGCCGAAGGGATGATGAAGAGGGTTTAGGGCTTAGGGTTGGTGCTTAGGGTTTTAGGGGTAACCGTTACCGTAAGGGGAAATGACCTACGCTTAAGGATTAGGATTTGGCTATTAAAACCTTAGGGTTTAGAGTTCAGGGCTCACGGTTGAGGGTTGAGTTTGGAGTTTAGCTAGTTTTCATTGCTTCACGGCTCGAGGTACATAGATGTCTACTACAGGCCACTAAGCCCTGAAACCCAAACCCCAAACCCTGAGTGCCCATGAACTCCTTTGCACCAGGGTTCCAAGCCGCGGCCTACTTGACAGACCTCCATTTAAGGTTCAGGTAGTCATACACAGGGTTCAAGTTTTAGGTGCAGATCAGACTGGGGTATATAGGGTTTAGAGAAGAGGTGAGGAGTTCCCTTAACCCTACAAACCCTAAACTTTAAACTCTGAACACGAAACCCTAAACCCTAAACTCTAGACCCTGAACCCTAAACGCTCAAGACAAAAATGAATAGAAATTGAAATTGTATACTCTCACAAGCGGACATGCAAGTTTGTTTGCCCATTATTTTCATCTAAACAATTTGGTGTTGTTTCCAAGTCCCTGCCCTGCCAAAAGCAGCCGGGTCTCGAACAGACCAAACATAAACAAGCCCCAAACGGTCTGGCCCCAAACAGCTGAGAAATGGTTTGGGAGAGCCCCAAGACAGCCCCAAATGGTTGGGGAGAGCCCAACACGCTTCCAAAAGAGCCCAGGAGTGGTCTGGGAGAGCCCCGAAACAGCACCGAAAAGCCAGAGCAAGAGCCCTAAGACATTCCAGAAATAGCCAAGGCACTAAACTTGTTTTGGTTAACACCAGAAACTTTCGGTCGAAACTCAGATCAAAACTAAACAAGCCAGCCCAGAAGTGGTCTGGGAAAGCTCCAAGACCACCAAAACTAGCCCAGGCCCAAAATAGCTCCAGAACAGTCCAGAAATGGTCCGGGAAAGCTCCAAAACCAGCCCAGGAATTGTTTGTTGGTAAGCCAAAGCACCAAACTGGTTTTGAACAAGTTAAAACCAAAAACTTTCGGTCAAAACTTTTGGTCAAAACTCAGGTCAAAACTTTCGGTCAAAACTCAGGTCAGTAATGGTCTGGAGAGCCGACGCACCAAACAGGTTTTGGACAAGTTCAAACGAGCAACTCAGGTAAAAACTCAGGCAAAAACTCAAGTCAAAACTTTCGGTCAAAACTTTTTGGGACCCAAACCCTATACAATTTCTATAAACCGTACGTTCACCTGGTGTTTAGGGTTCGGGGCTGCCTGCAAGGTCTGCCAGCCAGGACAAAGTGTTTGGGTTCAGGGCACATCATGTTGAGGGCTCTTTTGCCTAGGGTTTAGGGTTTAGGGCTCAGGGCTTAGGGTTTAGGGCAGGCCCAGATTTTTTGTGGAAATAAGGTGGTTTTGGAAGGTTTTGGGAAACTCTCATGTAAACCTGTTTGGGTTCAGGGCACATCATGTTGAGGGCTCTTTTGCCTAGGGTTTAGGGTTTAGGGCTCAGGGCTTAGGGTTCAGGGCAGGCCCAGATTTTTTGTGGAAATAATAAGGTGGTTTTGGAAGGTTTTGGGAAACTCTCATGTAAACCTGACGCCTAAGCCCCAATCATGATTGTATAAGCCCTAAACCCTGGACTTCATTATCCGTAAACCCCAAAGACAAACCTTGTAACCTAAATCCCATAGACAAACCCCTAGGGCCCAGTACTGGAAAGTATGTCGTGGCATCCCAAACCATCTCTTTGAACACCGTTTTGGGCTTGATGTCTGGGCTGTACAGATACTTGAACCCTCCTAAACCCTAAACCCTAAACCCTAAACCCCAAAATCCAAAGCTCGGAAGCCCTACACCCTTAACCCTGAAACCTTGCACACTGCCAAAACCCCAGACCTTAAACCCACAACAGATACTAGGAGCTATAATATACTCGCCCCTTGATAACACGTCTGCAAGGACAGCGACCATCAGGGGGCAATGATCAAACCCAGACCCTCAACCCCAAATCGTAAACCCCAAATCCGAAATTATGAATCCGGAGCCCCAAAACCTTATCCCCCAAAAAAATATAAACCCAAAACCTGGAGCCTACACCCTAAACCTAAACCCCCACAACCCCACCCGAGACCAAAACTCCCAATTCCCCAAACCCCAAGAGGCCCCGGCTCCCTGAACCCTACACCCCAAACTTTAGGGTTTAGGGTTTAGGGTTTAATCCCTAAACCCCCCAAACCCATTCTCATTCACATCCATGAGGGCCCTGCTGATGGTGACACAGAAATGTCCTTCAATCACGCAATCGGGTCCTTATGGTCCAAGATGGTACCCATAACTCTGGCGCAAAAGCCGTTGTTTCTGGTCATCTTGTCCAGCCTCATCCTAGGTTCCCCAGTAAACCCTAAACAATAAGGGTACCCTTTTTCCTACTGTTCTGCTTTAATAAGAAGACCCCAAATAAAAAGGGTAAAAGGGTACTACTGGGATACCTAGCATCAAATTGTCCTTGCACCTGACCAGCCATTTGTCAATGGCTTTCATCCGTAAATTCCATGGCTGACTGAAACGGACATGGCAAACCCAGCAAGTCGAATTGAGGGTTTAGGGTTTAGGGTTTATCTTTCCAAGCACACTACCTTGAGCTGGTCGTGCTGAAGCATTTTCCTAAACCCTAAACCCTAAACCCTCCAGGATCTAATTTGCCAGCAATCTCCTGCCCAGGAGATCACATGCGCAATCTTGCAGCATCCTGATGAGCATGAACCTAGCTCAACCGCCTCCTCCCCAGGAGATCCCACAAAAGGAATCAAATTAACTGAAAAGATGATCGGCAACATTCCAAACCTTAAACCCCCAATCCCTAAACGCTAAACCCCTAAGCCCCTAAGCCCCTAAACCCCACACCCTAAACCCCTAAACCCCACACCCCCAATCCCTAAACCCCCAATCCCTAAACCCTAAACCCCTAAACCCCCTAAATCCCTAAATCCCCAATCCCTAAACCCCCAAACCCTAAACCCTAAATCCCTAGACCCCAATCCCAAAAAAAATCCACGCCTGCGAGGCCTCCGAAGCGGCCTTAGCTCTTTCCTGCTGTACAGCCCCACGGCAAGAGGGCATTAGTTTGGCGGGGTTTGGTTTTTAGAGGGTTTAGGGTTTTAGGGGTTTAGGGTTGAGGGTTCAGGGTTTTAGGGCTTTGGGGGTTTAGGGGTTTAGGGCTTTAGGGTTTAGGGTTTTGGGGGTTTAGGGTTCTAGGGTTTAGGGTTGTAAGGGTTTGAGAGTTCTAGGTTTCTAGGGTTTAGGGAGCGCTTAGGGGCTTAGGGCTCCAGATGTTGAAGCCTTGTTTGGATGAACCTCAGTACTTGGCAATATGACGACGCTTGGCCAGCTCCGCCGGTTATCATGGGTTCCCCATAAGGTTCAGGGTTTACGGCTCAGAGTTTATCATGGGTTCCCCCTACTACCCCCCTCTAAACTGCTAGGTCCCCCCTTAATTAACCTCAATTAAGCCCAAATATCCCTAAATACCCCTTAATTAAGGGGGGAAGATAGGGGGGCAGCAAGTTAGGTGAACCTATGAGGTTAAGGATCTACTCGGAGGTTCACTGGACGTGGTAACCACCTCGTGGCTGAGGTTGAAATTTGAGGGTTTAGGGTTTAGGGTTTAGGTTTCAGGGTTTAGGGTTTAGGGTTTAGGCTTTGGGGTTTTTGGGTGATTGAACCAAGTAAGATTTCATGCCTATCACAGAAAACCGTGCGCAAAAAAGGAGATCCCAACTCACCCTATATCGGGGACTATATAACCCTACACACAAACCCCCAATCCCCATTTACAATCCTGCTCACTTGGCTCCAAGAGCCGTCTTCAACTTCTTAGCTATTGTCAGGGGGTTTAGGCCGGGACCCTTAGGTTGGGCCCTGAAGTTTTCTTGGGAGACTTTTAAGGAACTATAATACCCATGCATGAGTCACATATGAGCTAGTGTCTAAACTCCTCGTACCCCTCTTATAACAGGAACCCTATATAGTCCCCTGAATAACCCCTCTAAGGAGTTTGGCCTTTAGCTCATATGGGCTGCCATTTGGGGTCCAACTCTCGGCTGGCATCTGTAACTCTTGGCTAGTGCCCTGATTGGACCTACCAAGGTCAAGCTTAAGGCTTCCCTGCTGCTAAGGTTTCTCCGTTCATAAGCTTTAATCAACTCGAAGTATCCTTAAGGAAGCCTTTGGAGGTGTACGTAGTAGGGAAATCCATGACAAAACGTTGGAACCTCCTTGAATCAAAAACTTGGAGACAGCAAGCTATGTGTAACAATTGAACGACGTTATTCAGGTATTCGGAATCGGTGACAACCTACTACAGGGGCCTAAATAATTACCAATATCATTTTGAGGTTTATTTGAGGTACCACGTACTTTAGTTATACAAGGATTATCGAACCATAATATTGCAAGTTATTTAGGCCCCTATAATAGTTATCCCCAACCCCCAACCCTGAATACCATGCTCAGACCCTTGAACGAAAACCAAGCATCTAAACCTTGAGCCGCAAGAGCTGAACCTCATAACCATACTTTAGGTAGACCCTCATCCAGTAATAGTGGTATAATGGGAATAAAAAGGGACCCTCACAATATCACCCTTCTCCCTGGTAGTATGTAATTTCTGGATGGGGGGTCCACCGAAAACAATGACCCTGAACCCAGAACCCTTTATGATATAGTCCCTTATTCCCTACTAGCCCCTAGTAAATCAAGCATGGGAGTGCCCCTCAACCCCAAACCATACAATACTCAGGACGGCTTGTTAACCCAGTCCTGTTTCTGCTGCTGTGCTGATTTCCGATCCTGCGCAGATATCGTAAACCCTAAACCCTAAATCCTAAACCCTACTTCTTCAACCTGAAAGCTGGTCATCTTGAAGCCAGTTGCTGAATTTTTTTGGGCCAAGTAAGCCGCCATATAAGATGACTTTAGGGTGCAGGTTGTTCGTTTGCATTTATGGGTTTTAGGATTGAAGGCTTAGGGGTTAGGGGCTGGCTTAGTCTCCAAAGCCCTAAGCCCTAAATCCAATGAAAAGGGGCCCTATGCAGACGATTGGCCTGTTGAAAGGGTGTGTGGGGTTACGGGCTTAGGGTTTAGCATATTAGTCTGGGGCAGGGTAGGTTGATCTGGTTGGTGGATATATCGGTTTAGGGGTTTAGGGTTTAGGATTTAGGGTTCTGTTCTTGGTGATCTGACTGAAAAGGATGCCTATGTATCCACGCATGAAAAGGAAGCAGCAACTACAGAGATCACCAATATGTCCAAAGAGATCCTATGCGTCAACATCATGGCCCTTTTTCTGTGACCTGATATCCTGATATGAAGAAACCGGCACATCAAGCATTCCAGGGTTGTACAACGCCAGCACTGCTAAAGAAAGCACTGGCCAAGAACTTGAGAGCTCTAGATTTTGAAAAAAATATGCCTTGTGTAGAAACACAACATGTCTTCTAGCTAACCCTAAGGGTCCAAGGACCCAAATAATGAGGTTTTAGGGCCCAAATACAATGACTCTGACTATTATAGTATTCGGGCCCTAAAACCTTTTTTTTGGGGTCCTTGGACCCTTATATCCCTTATATAACCCCCATATATTCCCATATATCCCCCTAGAACCCCCTTAAAGGGACCCTATTATTTGGGTCCTTGGACCCTTAGGGTAAGAAATTGAGAGAGCATCTTCTAACCCCTAAGCGGTTCCCCTGATAGGGTCCGGCGATGGTTTAGGGTTTAGGGTTTAGCGCTTGCCTACTTAAAAAGATCCCTTAACCCAAGGGTACAACCCTTAAGAGATAATAATTAACCCTGGAACCGTTGACTCTCTTTCTTTGTGAGCACATGCCAACATCCTGAACCTCCCATATCAAAGGGTCTTGGGCCTGAAACATCCATGTTGTGGGGCCTGTAAACCCTAAACCTAAATACACCCCACATCCAAACAACGGGTTTCGGAGCCCTGGGATGTAGTAAAGGGCCGATGAATTCCTGCTCAGGACATGCGCGCACGTCTTGCACACATTGCACTCCGCTCAGGTCCAGAGAGCGCATATGCTTTTGTACAGCTGCCGCGGTCTCGTAACTACAACCTAAACGCCAAAAGTATGTAAAATACTAGCCCTAAACCCATAATAACAGACATAAAGGCTATTATTTTACATACTTTTGGGGTCCAGGAAATGCTCTTTTTGTTTTGCTGCTCAGACATCATGTTGGGCATGGATCCGGTTCGGGGGCCTTGGCCTAAATATTTGGGCTCTATAGAGAGTACTCAGGGGGTGGGGGGAGGTTTAGGGTTTAATCATAGGTTTAGGGTTTAGGGTTTAGGGTTTAGGGTGAACCCTAACCCCAAAATACCCCGAATGCTAGGGTCAAAGAGCGACGATGAACTGCACTACGATCCAATCCCGAATGCTAGCCCGCAAACGCAAACCCAGGGGCTGCTACGTTGTTTCTTTTTGTGTTTTTTTGTTAATTGCCCTAAGGGTCCAAGTACCCAAATGATAGGGCTTTAGGGCCCAAATACCATAAATATCATAGCATTTGAGCCCTGAAGCCCTTTAATTTGGGTCCTTGGACCCTTATGGTTGGAAAGTGGTAAAATGACATTCAAACGGGAACTACATAGCGGTCTACGGTGAAAAGCCAAACGCATAGCACAGTGACATATATGGGGAAGTACACGGTAACATGTGATTTGTCACTTAGCTTTCGGTGAAAACTTGGCATTGCTCGTGTAATTGCCCCCGCCCTGACCTAAGCAGACCCTAAACCCTAAACCCTAAGACTTGCCCGATGTTCTGTCAGAAGCCCTTGAACTGGCAAAATTGCAAATCGAAACCGCACCTCGTATCAGGCCACCCTACCAGTACACCCCAACCACTTATGTAGGAATAGAATCATTTCCCAATAATGGAGAATCAAATGGAAGAGGACATGGATAATGAAATGCAAGCTGGGGCTCATATAGGGATCATGAAGTCTACCTCTTGTTAGCAGGGAATGTACTACTATGTGAATCAGGAGTATATCGGCACTGCTGTAGGGATCCATTCCAGAGGTAGGCAATTCACGTATCCCTATCCTTCCTTCGACTGCTCTGCATGCTCGCTACAGAAATTTGCTATGGCTCGGGGGTTAGGGGTAGGATCAGCCCACCACGGAATGGCAGTCCCGAAGAGGCCCTACATAATAACTGTCATTCGCCCGCCGTGACACTTCAAGGCAAAGCTTCGTGCATGGGGACCCTCCAATGTGTGGGCACGAAGACCAAGGGGGCTTCAATTTACAAAATATATCCACCTCGAGCCCCAAAGTCTCTGACCCTAAACCCTAAACCTGAAACCCTAAACCCTCAACCCTAGCTGTAGGGCCAGGGCTGCCCCTTGCGCGCCTTCTCGGCGGGACGCTGCGACGCTGCCGCCGATTTCTTGGGGGCGGGCTCCTCAGCACTGCTGAAGTGCGCTACAGGGCCCGACGTAGGATTTAGGGTTTAGGGTTTAGGGTTTATGGCAGGAATAATCGTAAACACTTTTTTGTTCCTGATGGTGGGAGGTTGTAAGTTACGAGTATACTCGCCAAGACTTCCTGAGTCCGCTCGACCCTCTGAGTAGGACTGCATGAACCCTAAATGGTTTCTGGTCCAGCTAGCAACACAGGGCTGTAGAAATGCAGTGTATAAGACGGTTCAGGGACAAGCTGAATAGGATCTAGGGTCTGTAGGGTTATGTGTTTGGGGCCTAGGGCTTCGCGTTTGGAATTTGGGTTTGGGTTCCAGGCAGTTCTAGGGTTCCAAGGCACATGGGTACCAGAGAAAGCAAGGCTGAGTAGTTGGAAAACCGCTTCTTGTGGGATTTGACAGCCGGTTTTTTATGGCCATCATAGGCATGTGGGAGGGTCTTGTAAAGCATTGCATCCAGGTTCTACATAAGCAGGGTATGCTTTGGGGGTCGTTAGTGTTTCATGCCGGTGGCATGTCAAGGCGTATTAGAACGTATTCTTGGTAGGGAGAATGAGACCTTAAGCCCTAAACCCTCCCAGGAGCAGGCATACTAATGTTGGCGACCCTGGAAACCCATCGGAATTGTTTGGGAATGAGAAAGGGTCCCTCTTGCAGACTTTCTATTAGGGTTGAGGGTTTAGGGTTTACGTTCTAGCGTGCAGTTTAGGGTTTAGGGTTGCGAGGAAATCTGAGAAACCCAAACAGCGCTCCGCCTGCCACCCCCTACTACCCCCAATATAATACCAGTATTTATTAAGGGGACTATGCACTATCATAATGAGGCAGATTCCCTTTATTCCTCTAAAAAAAGTGCTGAAACTATATTTGTTGTATTTATTGGTTGGAGTGGGCGGGCAAGGGCAAGGGATGAGCCCATCCTAAACCCTAAACTCCTTAATCCTCAACCCCTAGACCCTCGTTTCTAAAGCCCTAAACCCCTAACCCCTTAACTCTAAATCCCTAAGCCCTTCAACCCTTAAACCCTGAGTAACTGCCCATACAGGTTTCTAAGGTTACGGCTGGAGGCCCACCCAAGCTCAACCTCGGCGTGCGACACAGCATATGTCCTAGCTTGCCCTGCCAAATGCATGTGCTTTAGGGTTTCGGATTTAGGGCTTAGGGTTTATTCCTCAGGTTTTCGAGTTTGGGGCTTAGGGTTTAGGGCTCAGGGACCCATAGCCCATAGTAGCACCGTGCTTAGAGTTTTTATTGCCAGGTACTGCAACACTAGGAGAGAATATCATCCAACATGGGAGGGATTACCTTCAGCCGGTAGGCTTCTACATCGCAGAATCTAGGCTAAACCCTAAACCCTAAACCTATCTGACCATCATAGTCTGGACTTGAGGGCTTAGGATTTAAAACGTCAGACTTGAAGGTTGATGGCTGAAAGTTATGTGAAGATTTGAAGGTTCCCCAGTTTAGGGTTCAGGGTAAGGCCTTAATAATTAGCTACCCTTTTTCAAATGTTTAGCTTTAACAAGGATACCTCAAAATAGAAAGGACAAAAGGGTACTATTGGGATGCCTCGATTTTCGCCCGAAACCTTGATTCTCAGGAGTTTCTTAGCAATCTGCTCTTGATCCCAAATCGTACTCTCAAAGGACGGCGCCGCTGTTTTTGATGGTCTGCAACACCCCGTCTTTGCCAATGGAGACTTCCCCTGGCTCAGGTACCATGCGCGCCTTCAGTCAAGCATCTATTCAATCCTCACGCCTATCTTGCAAATCCGAATGCAGGAACTACTGAAATCTTCAGAAACGGATGTGGAACCTTAAAAACTGAACAATATCCAAGGGCGGCACAAAAGCGAGTCCACGACTTCGAGCGCCTGCTTTCAGGTAAGGTCCTAACCATGGGCCTCCCATGGGGGCCTCTACCTTCTTCATGGGTTCCAGCTATGGGTCCGCAGTTGGGCCTGTAGGGGTGTAATAGGCATATACTAGGTATGCGAAGACCCCAGGAGTAAGGGTGCATACTACAGGCCCTGAATTCCAAGCTTAGGTTTCGGTGTCCGACGGTTCCCTTGGAGGTCCACTGGGCGTTGCCAATCTACTGGATGGAACCTCTTTGGACCCCAACTATGTCGAATAATGATCATGTGGTCTAGGGTGTATAGGGGTTTAGGGCTAAGGGTTTAGAATTTAAGGTTTAGATTAGATCATGGGTTCCCCAACTACACCCGCCATACTACTGCCTCAGCCCCCTCAATTAGGGTTATTCAAGGATAGTTAAGGCTAATTAAGATGAATTCAGTGGGAGCGAGGGTGTGGTAGACGGTGCGAACATGGGGAGCACATGATAACATGTTGTACATGCCATTACCTGGTTGTACTTTGAGGGGCCCCCCCAAACTAGTTCGGAACAGGTCCCTAGATAATAATTTAAAAAAAAAAAAAAACGCCCCTCCAAAGTGCCAAGTATGTTTTAAAGTTGCCAAGGCGGTATACCTGGCGCCGCGGCCTCCTTGAAGCTCCCCGTTTGTCCTTTGCATTGGCATTTTGCCCCTGTACTGTGCTTTAGGGTGTAGGGTTTAGGGTTTAGGGAATCTGATTTCTTAATGAGGGGGTCATGCTAGTGGTTGGCTCTTGTGGCGTTGGCGAAGAAACCTGTAACCCTGAACCATTGCCGTGGGTCTGCTAGACAACCCTTTGGTGGTGACGTTGAGCACAGAAGGCCTTCTTAGGAACAATCATTTTCAGGTACGTTCAGCAAGTACTGCCACATACCTTGAGGCCCAAGGGTATACTGTTCAGGTAACTGAATCACTAGAACATGAAGAAGCTTGTGCTCGCGCGGAATACTTACGCATATCATGGTCTGTGTTAGGTCTCAGTCTGTCTATATACCTAGAGAAGCTCGAACCCGAAAATTCGCAGGCTTCTGAAAAAACACAGGTTTTTCCAGGGAAAACCAGGTTCCTTGTCTGAGCGCCAACCCATAAATTCAATATGGGTTTTTACGGGAAATTTACGGGTTTTTTACGTGTAATTTACGGGTTTTTACGGGTTGGGGAACTGCTACTTGCCGGAAAACCGGGGTTTTTCGCGGGAAACCTAGTTATTCGGGGCCGTGCCTCCGAAAACCAGGTTTTCAAATTGCAGCCTGCTAATTTTCAGGTTCGAGCTTGTCTAGGTAGGGAGTGGATGCATGAAGTGAAGATCTAGTGGCCATGGGGGCATGACAGACGGCTGAAGCTGAAAGCATGGCCTCTCCTTCTTGCAACCCTAAACCCTAAACCCCTAAACCCTAAACCCTAAACAAATTAAACTGTATGCATCGCCTGGAGAGCCACAACATCTGCGCCCGAAAGGCTGTGACCCGTCTGACATGGACTCCTATCTTAGGAACCCCAAAATGTTGCAGGACCTTCGGGTTTAGGGTTTAGGGTTTAGGGACCTTTATGAAGCCTGTGAAAGATACGAACACGAAGACTATGGACAGGAAGACCTTTTTGAGCCGAATTAGAAACCATATGGAGCCCTAAACCAAACGGGTTCCCCCAAATCCAAGTCCAACTTATTCAAGCACCCTACCTGACTACACTATCATTTCATGGCATCTTTTTCACGCAGCCATGCGACGCACACTGGGGCAGATTCCTAGTGGTGGACGCCCCAAGTAGGACAGGCCCTCTGAGAAACAATACCTACATAGGGCCCAAAAATCTATAAATCTTACCTGCATTGGGCAATTTGGAGCCTTTGGGTATGGGTACCTAGGGATTTCTTGCAGAGTCTGTCCTATCTGAGACCCCTGGGAATCTACCCGGCACACTCTGCAGCGTTCGCGGTGGCCGCACCATGTGGGTGCCCTAAACCCTAAACCTAGAGCCTAAACCCTAAACACTAATAAACCTGGGAGAGATAATCCGCAGCCGAGGGTCCAGGCTTCAGGGGGTAGGAGCCCTGGAGCTCTAAGTTTACAAGGTTTTACATACGCTGCATACATGTTGGGGTTACTAATAAATCTGTATGCATACCCTAAACCCTAAACCGCTTTCCTACTTTGGAGCCAGAGGGGAGTTCAAGGGGCAAAAACGTGAAATCTAACTCTGCTTCGGAGGCTGAGGGATTGCCCCTATATAGCCCGACTTTGCGGAGATTAGTCTACAGTTCATGTTTATGTGCCTGGCCATAGCAGTCAAGCCCTCCCACCCAGTCCCTCTATCCGTCTCGCCCTGTGGTACAGCTCTATAAGAGCGTTTACCAAATTTGACCCTAAACCCCAAACCCTAAACCCTAAACCCTGGGTCCTCATGGAAGCATCCGGGGGGCACTGGACTCTGCACCTTTAGTCTTCGAGCAGACCACTCTAGCGGCGACAATGTGCCTGCTAACACGTCCGGATGCCGTTCAAGGTTGGGCCATTGGGATCCTTAAGGGTCCAAAGACCCAAATAATAGGGTTTTAGGGCCCAAATACTACAATATTAACGGTATTTGGGCCCTAAAACCCTGATTATTTGGGTCCTTGGACCCTTAAGGGATATCAGAGTACAGGTTCATTTCTTCCGGTGTGGGTAGCCACAACAAGAACAACATGCAGCGCTGCCTCGCAACCCCTAAACCCTAAACCTTTAAAACCTTCAAGGAGACAAAAACAACTACGAACCCCAGCTGTGTTACCCCCTTTGGAGGGTCAGGGAGACGCAGGAAGTAATGGAGAAGAACATGGAAACCACAATCTCACTTAGGGTTTAGGGTGTGGTTTAGGGTTCAGGGCTTGGGGTTTAGGATTCAGGGTCCAGGTCAGGAGGGCTTAGGAAGTATACTTACAATGCCTATAAACCATAGATTAACCCAAGATATCCCCAACCCTAAACCCTTGAACCGCGCTAAGCTACTTGCTATGTCCCCATGACCCTCCAACTAGGGTAATTGCTTCAGCTAAAGACCTGGACAACCCGGGCTATCCCTAGTCTAGGGTTTAGGGTTTAGGTTTCAGCGTTTAGGTTTTAGGGTTTATGGTGCTCCTAAATCCTCAGGTCAGGAGGCGAATAAGAACTTCTACACAAATACCCTAAGCCCTAAACCTAAAGTTCCAGTAAAACAACTCAGTCAGCCCCAAACTTGAAATTCAGCTGACCCTTGGCTACCTTGAATTCCTAAACCAGGGATGACGGGGGCATCCGGCATCCAGTGATGAATTGGTGGCTCGGCTCAAGGCTTAAGCTTTCTGGATCTTAGGGTTCAGGTGCCTACGTTGGTTAGGCTTTAGGGAGTGCGGATTCGTGGATTGGGGCTTTAGTGTCCCTCGACGGGCGAGCTTTGACTCCTACCCAAACATGTCCATTTCCGCATCTACCGCTTCTTTGCTCTTCGGCTGCTCCTGGGCGTCCTTCTCCTTCGCATCGCCTAAGCACGCTTAGCAGTGAAGGTTTGGCAGCAATCCCTTCTCCACTCCCCCTATATAAAGTTGAGCGTCGCCACCCCAAAAAAATATTGAGTATTCCATTGTTGTACAATAAAACAAATTGGGCAATGTTGGATGTTAGGGGGGTGGGACGGATTCTTAATATAAGGGGAAGGGATTACACAGGTGTAAAGAGGAGTATGGAAGAATCCCCGCAGACAAATTATGCAGAGGTGATGTCTATGTTACGCTGCTCACTATATGGCCCCAAGAAATATGACGTTAGGTGTTAGGCGTATTTTCACCCATTGTACCAACAAAAAATGTGTGTAACAACAGTAACAAGGGAATGCATGGGCACTGCGTGCGAGGGAGAAATCCTGCACTTTCACAGAAAGTAGGGGCTTGAAACTTTAGGAAAAAGGCCTCCAGCTTTCCCATATCTCCTTTTGGGAGCCGCCAAAATGATGATGATGATGATGATAGCATATTGGGGTCTACATTGGGGTCCTTTTTTCTGGAACCCCCCCACACCGAGCTGTTTTGATTGGTACCTTCAACCTACTTGTGGATCCCACAACAAGACGACGTATCACTGCAAGCGTACTTTCTGGTGGGATCCTGTGATAGCTTGAAAGGTACGAGCCCTCACGCGCACGTCTCGAATACATCCCAAACCCTAAACACCTTACACAAATCAGAAATATCAACCTCAAACACCAAACCTTCAATGTCGTTTGGGGTTAAAGCTCTACGGTGCCCTTTAAAGGGACGTCTAACTGAATTCACAGTGACGAGCGCTTAGGATAGGACCCACATCCTTGAGCAGCCCTCCAAGCAAAGCCGGGCCTCGGCAGTAGCGCTCCAGGTTCAGGGTTTAGGGTTTAATGTTTTAGGATATACGTACGGTTTAGGGATCAAACGGCTTGTCAGAATAATGGGGTTTGTTGGGTCTAGGGTTTTGCGGTTTGGGGTCAAGGGTTGCAGGTTCTTAGGGTAGGGTCTCTGAAAATCGACGGCAAAGAAAAAACCGCAAAAAACCTCAGATATGTTGGGTGGCCATGGCCCTAAGCCTTAAACCCCCTTCCCTAACCCCTGAACCCTAGACCTGAGGGTAAATTTGGAGGAGCCTAGGGATTCACGGGCAGCATAATGTCCAGTTCTTAAGGAAGTGAGAGGTTCTTCTGAGCAGCGGACCCCGGGCGCCGGGCACGAATGCCATGCAACAACAAACATGGGAAAAGGAACTGGCTTGGGAATACGCATCCGGTTGAAATGTGTTTGTGTGTATGTGTGTTTTTCTTCGTTGTGTGTGTGTGTGTTTGCGCGCTCCTTGTTGCTATGCATTCGCTGGGTACTTCAATTTCAATGTCTTTACCTTATCGCGCGTTTTCAGGGCAGGACACGTTTCGCGAATGCAGGCCAAAAATACACGGGTTCCACACAGGCCGACGGCCGGTTTTTTTCGCGCCATGCGTTCGCGAGGTCTCTATGCGCTAACTGCGCAGCCTCGCGAACGAACAGCAAAAAGACACTCGGGCTCCACGCTGGACGCACCTTGGTTACTGCACACGCGCGTCTCTGCAGGGCCTCTATGCGTTAGGCGCCCCGCGAATGCACAGCAAAAAAGAATACGGGTTCCATACAAGCCGCGATGTTTTGTTCACTGTGTGTTCACGGGGCCTCTATGCACTATCTATTGGATCCCTTTCAAAACTCTACGCTCGCGGGGCCCCTATGCGTTAGGAGCCTCACGAATTCGCACCAAAAAACACGCGTCCACACGACTACACACACGCTGGTTTTTTTTTGCCCAACAGTCACGAAGACGACGTCCACGACCCGGCCGATCCCTGCAACTGTGAATGCGCACTTGTGACATGCGACGCAAAGATCAGGCCATCTTGGATGTCCCAAACAGTGGCCTTACGACTTTAAGGCGAGGATTGCGGCGCAGCTACTCAAATAAAACAAGGTGGCCCCACCCTAAGTCCAAAGCCCTAGACCCCCAACCCTGAACCTTCAGCTCCACACTCATATCTTGTAAAGATAGAAGCCACTCCCCAACTTGGACAACTGAACCAGCATTCCCAAGGTCTATAGGGTTTAGGTTTTATCGCTTAGGGCTCTGGGTAAGGGACCAAAGCCATCCATCATCCAACACAAACTTGCCCACAGCCCGGGTTGAAAGGTTTACGCAACCCGCGTCAAACTTGGATAGAACCCCTAAACCCTGAACCCTAAACCCTACAAGCTCGAAACCCTAATCCCTGTTTAATGCCTAGACCCTGATTCCCAAAACTTGGATCATCCTCATAGTGGTTTTTGGCGGTTGAGCCAAAGTAGTGCGTATGCTTCTCAAGAAATCCGATACCACAGGAGGATATAATCTTACTCCCGGACGGAAATATCTCGCCAAGAATACTGATGATCAAGTCTCAAACCTAAAAGACCTCAAGCTTTAGGACCCTATGTTGTAAATCTATCCTCATGGGACCCTACTTAGTGTGTGATTCTTGTTCGAGCGGAGCGTGTCTAGGCCTAAGCCCTAATAGGCATCATGCGTTAACGTGGTGAATTAATGCTGTGCTGTGGGCAATCACTGGCCTTCACAATGTCCACGCCAAGCTTTTCAAACTGGATGGCTTCTGTGTTCTAAGCAGCGAGTGGCATCCCACGAGGGTGTTGATTTCGCGTGCAGGTGCTTGTCTATGGTCAGCACGTGGCTAAAGCAGGCACGGTCTGTTGTGCCTACGGCAGCTCCAAAGCACCTTCTCTGGCGTCTCGTTGTTCCATGGGACAACCAGTTGCTGGTCTAAGCAGAAGTCTCCCTGTTCTGGATCTGGGTAAGTGGAGAAAACGCGGATTCCGACCTGCAGGTGGTCGCACAAGGCCTGAGCGGTGATGTGATCACCCCAGGTGCCATCCACAAGCACGGTGGCAACGTAACTTTCCCAATCGCCGTCTGCTCCGGTGAGGTAAGCCTTCAGCGGCTTCTAATTTCAACTGTAAACCTTAAAGCCCACATACCTAAACCCCGACTATAGCCTCGTAAAACTCCGCACCACTCACCAGCTGCTGGTAAGTCTTCACGAGGAGTTCCAAAATGCTCAGGAATGCCAAGCCCCGGCACTTCCGGCTTGTCGCCCTCAGAGGAAGAGGACCGCCTGGCTCCGCAGACCAAAACATTACTCTAAGATTTCGTGTCTGCTGGCGTTGGAGTAGCTTCCACTCCTCCTGCTGCGCGACGGGCTTACCCAAGCCTAGCTGGTGCCGCACCTGCCAGTTTTTTGAGCGGTGGCGTGATCTCGCAATCACGCATGCTACACCCATGGCCTCCATGCACGGCCCCCATGCAGAGCCAGCAGGCACCATCGAACCATGGCGTGACAGCCGCCATGGTCTAGCGACCATACCGGAAAATTAAATTACGGGTCTTGCTTAAGAGTGGAACTCGTTGTACGAACTCCAGCTGAGGGGCCACCACGGGTGCGCAAACCTCCCAAATACGCCTGGCGGCTGATCCGATAAGATTCAACCCAACTCACAAACAAATTAGGTGCTGCTAAACAGGTTGAAGTACAGCGAGCAAGAACCTCGCCTCTTGAGAGCAACCAGAGAGCTCCAGGGCGCTTGAGCCAAGCCTGGACGGAAGGACCACGATTCTGGCTCTTTTGTTCCTGGCTTGATTGTCTTGCCTGCATCTTTACAGCAAGGACGTTCGGCCGCCCGGTGGGTGAACAAGGATCCTGACTCGTGTTTCGGAAAGATGTTCTTGCAACTTCCACCGCCTCCTGGGAAAGAAGTATGCTTCGTATGAAATCCTTAAACTGAAGGTCTCTTCTGTTTAAAATAAACACTAACTAATCCCCAAGCAAAGGATGGTCGGCATCTTGCTCTTAAGGATCACACCGATGGGTGCTGCGCCCTGCTCATGCAGCTCCTTCAGTTTAACAAAGCAAATAGATTCTGGGAATCTGGGTTTGACCAGGGGTATCTATAGGTTCCTTGAAAGAGGCTTACCGGGCTGTGCAAGTTTCAGAGCTTCGGAAGTTAGGGTCTACTTTGTAGGATGTTGGGGTTACGAAGAGGTTTGGGAACGTACTTGTCAAGTATGACAATAGGGTTCTCATGGGCCTACCAAGATGCATCTTTTCTGACTCAAAGGACTCTCATAGTATGGGACTTCGGGCTTAGAGTTTGAGGACTTCGGAGGTTGTAGAGGGATTTGGAAGGCTTCAGTTTGGCGATTGAGCTTCGGAGTCTGCAGCATCCTTGCATGATTCCTAGGCCATAAACCCTAAGTTCCGTGATGGTGCTGACATATTTGGGCTGCACGTGCTGCTCTGCTCAAGCGCAACCCGAGCAACACATGGGCGAACGGGCGGTAAAAGTCGATTTGTAAGAGCTGTCAACACCTTATCATCCCGCTTAGCCCACTGCCTCCTCATTGGGGGTACTTGTTCAAGATTTAGGGCTTAGAGGCTAGGGTGTAGGGTTCTTGGAATGGTTGCGGGACTTAGTAAGTAGGCTGTATATGGGGCTGCACATCTGCTGAATTAGGTTGGCCCCCTTGTGTATAACCCCTACTTGTACCCCTCAAAGCTATGCGCCCATAGAGAACTCAAGGTTCAGAAGTTCATAGATGCAATCCTGAAACCTATTAAGTCCCAAGCCTGAAAAATGCCATTTGGCCCCAATATCGAAGAACCACATATATACTCTCAATTCACTACACAGACTCCCCAAAAAAGCGTTCCTCCTTATGATCCCCAATCTCTTGCTGGTTCCCAGTAAGGAATGAGGGGATATATTATAGGGGGATTATATTCCCATATTCCCTACCAAGAACCAGTAAGATACATCCCTTGGACCCCATTGACAAACCTGTCACACCTCCAGCAAACCCTACACACTTCCCTTCCCTTGGACAGGAGGGGGGGTGGGGGGGAGGAGATTTGCAAACAGATGTGATAAACCACCAGCGAAATGTAGAAAGCCCTAAATCCTAAGTAGAGATCCCTAAGCTATGTCCTACTATCTAAACCCTAAGTGGTGAACTCTAAAGCCTAAACCTTAACCCCAAACCCTAAAGCCTAAAGCCTAAACTGTGTCGGTTCCGGAGGAGCGTCCTCCCTAGTCGGACCAAGGCCCTCGAAGAGCTCGGAGGCTAGAGGCGCGCCTGTGAGAGATATACGAACTGTAGTCTAAACTCCTTTTAAAGGGGGTTATATAGGGGATTATGTGGGGGAATATCAGAGGGGATATGAAAGGGATACTAGGAAGTTAGACTACAGCTCATATGAGGATATAGAGGGTTTAGGATAAGGATATGGGTTTTAGGGGGTTGTGAGAAAGGTTTTAAACCAGAGTTATACGTGGTCACACAGTCCTATGAACATCCACGTAAGTAGGGCTTCGCCATCAGGACTCAGGGACGGGTTCAAGGCTTAGGGTGCAAGGTTTGAGCTGAGAGCAAATGCATCAAAACCCCAACCCCAAAACCCTAAACCCAAAATCCCCCTCACCGCTAAACCCTTACCTCTCAACCCTAAGCCCTAAACCCTACATCACCCTCAACCCTAAACCTCAAACTCCCAACCCTAAACCCTAAACCCTCAACTCCCAACCCTAGGCCCTAAACCCTGGATCACCCTCAAACCAAAACCCTAAACTCTCAAGCCTGCACCCTAAACCTAAACTCTCAAACGTAAACCCTAAACCCTAAAACCCCAAGCTCTCAACCCTAAACCCAAAACTCTCAACCCTAAACCCCAAACTCTCGACCCTAAAGCCTACACCCTAGATCACCCTCAACCCTAAACTCTCAACCCTAAACCCTAAACGTTAAACCCTAACACGCTTCAGAACCCCCCAACACCCAGGATCCCTAAACTCTAAAAGTTCCCGAACCCCCGGCACTGGTCCTTAGACTCTTAACCCTAAGCCCGACGACCTAATTAACCCTAAAACCTAAGCTCTGAATCCTAATACCGAAGCCTAAACCTAAAACCTAACCAAACAAACCCCAGACCCTCTACACCCCAAATAACAGTGCCTTCTAAACCCGAAATAACAATATCACATAATCCCTACACCCTGAAACCTAAACATTAAACCCTAAACCCTTCTTGCGGAGGAAGCAGCCAGTCGACTGCCCCGTATCCCAGCGTTTCAGTCCGGCCGCCTCCTGCGAAGATCTCCAGGTTCAAAACAGGAAAAAGGAAAGGGCTTAGGGTTTAGGATTTAGGGTTAAAAATTTAGGATTTAGGGTTTAGGATTTAGGATTTAGGGTTTATCATGTAAGGTTTAGAGTTTAGGGTTTAGGATATAAGGATTTGGAGTTTAGAGCTTAGAAAACTATAAGTCAAGGTTTCCGGGGGTGCACCCCTAGGGCTCAGCCCTAAAAGACTTCCCCAAAAAGACCCTACTACAATCGTTTTATCAGCTATAGGCTAAACTCCTAGTATCCCCCTTAGTGAGCCCTATGGTAATCTCCTATATCATCCCAAATATAACCTCCTTTAAGGAGTTGAGAATATGGCTCATATGAGCCGATGTAGTCCACTAGGGTCCCTCAAAAGCATCCTCAAACCCTGGGTGCGCAACCCTTGCCCGACAAGCCTGAAGCCCGTGGATAAGGAGACTCCATATACGGGGGCCTCATTTTGGGGGAGACTATATTAAGGAGCCCTAGGACTAGGAGACCTTAGGGAAATCTTAGGGAGTCCTCTCTTTTTCCTTGTTTTTGTCAGGTCTTTCCCCTCAGGCCGAAGCCCATAACCCCCTTGACCCTAAAACCCGAATCCGTGAAGCTCTAAACGCCTAAGCGTTAAAACCTTAAAATCCTAACCCTAAACCCTATAGCCTTAATGCCTAAAAAAAAGCGCCCCTGAACATCACCTTCAGGCAAAAGACTGCAAGGCAGAGACGCGCAGTCACAGCAGCAGGGTTTAGGGTTCAGGGTTTGGCGTTTACTTTGTGGGAATACGAGGTTGCTCATGGGTTAGGTAACCTAAATATAACGGGTTGCAATGGGGTTGTAGTGGGCTCATCAAGGAGATATGGTATGCTCCTTGACTCCGGCCTTTTTTGGCTTTGGGTTGCTGTTAAGGAACT
>CAJNIZ010044455.1:0-23937 GCA_905231905.1 Symbiodinium pilosum
AACGGTACACACACACACACACATACACACACACACACACCAAACCCTACAAATTTAGGTTCAGAGCTTCAGAGAAAGCCATAGGCTGAGGTTTCAGGACACCCAAATCAGCCGCCTACGAAGCTAGACAGGGATAATGCCTACCTGGACCCCCAAAGTATGTAGAATAATGGCCTTTTGGACTATATTTAGGGGTTTGGGGCCATTATTTTACCTACTTTGGGGTTTAGGTACAGATAAAAGGCCTGGAAGCCCTGGGCTTCACAAGCAACAACCCCCCAACAAATCTAGGCCCGTAAACCTTCAACTCCAAACTCAAAATCCTGCACTTTTGCGCGCCCTTCAAGTATTCTCTCTACACCTTATACCTGGCGACCCGCAGACCCTCATTCGAACCCAAGACCCAGGACCCATCCTCAAAGCCTCAAGCCTCCGCCCCCAAAACCCTAAACTGTAGACTGTTTTCTGGATTTGTTGGGTTTGCCTTAGAAGCTCTGAATCCTAAGCCTTCAAACCCCAAACATCCTAACCCCAAATCCTAATACATTCCCAGAGCCCTGAGCCCTCAACCCTAAAGCCTGAGCCGCCGATACTCCATAAACCTCAAAAGCAGTGCTTCCAGGTAGGGCGGCAGTCATTGGCTTGCACACGCCGCCTGGCTACCTTGGGTTGCTGTCGTGGGTTAGAGTTTAGGGCTTAGAGTTTAACTTGCTGTCTTAGCAGGGCAGAGGGAGTATAATCCCTATATAATTCCTGTATAATAGATTCCCTTATTCCCTACTATCCTCTAGTAAGTTGAGACTTAGGGTTTTGGAATTTAGGGTCTAGGGATTGGTGTTTTGGCGGGCCGCTGCCAGGTGGAGACTTTTGTGTGCTTGCATTATTTCCTGGTGTCCTTGAGGGATAGGATTACCCTAAACCCTAAGCCCCTTGGAAGTTATAACTGTTATAACCTGATTCTAAAGTTAGGAGTATGGGCCCACCAGATGGGCCCTCAGGCCTCTTAGGGGGATTCTAGGCACCCTTAAGGGTACATACAGGGTATATGGTAGGTACAGGGTTAGGGGCCCGTACTACGGGCCCATCATAGTCCCCTAGACAATCCCCCATATAACCCCCTTTAAGGAGTTGAGGCTATAGCTTATATGCTCTCTTGCATTTCGTTCCACGGCAAGAAGAAACAGCCATTTCCGACAAGGACCCAGATCTTGGGTTTACTTACTTGTGCTTAAGGGGGAGTGCGGGTTTAGGGCTTAGGGATTTTGAGTTAACTTACTTACTTACTTACTTACTTACTTGTGCTACAGGGGGAGTGCGGCAGTGAATATGGGCATTGTGCATGGGGATATAGATGGGATTGTATAGGGACTGTCGCAAGGATTCGCTCCCCCACTCTGAATTCAGCACGAGCAACTTTGGTCGTGTTGGAGGGTTTGGGTTGTGTAAGACATACAGATTCCCTGAAGGTTTTGGGTTGCTTCCTGTTTAGGGATCATCTGCCTTAGCTCAGGTGGAAAAAGGATCAGCCTCGTAAATGGATGAACATGATTTTTGAAAGAGCTTCGCATCACCATATCTCCAAAGTTGACTTTTGTTATCAAATTTAGCTTTCCTGCATTCTGTGCTTACGGAGACCTTGAACCCTAATCCCATTTATGGCTTAGGGCTAGAGGTTAGGAGATGAGCAGAGAAGTGTCAAATCACTACAAGATTGGAGATTACATGGGGCCACCATGGGCCACCTAAGGGCATCCGTTCCTCCATTCCCTACAAACAACTACGCGGTTCAGGGTTTAGGGTTTCAGGGTTTAGCCTTCAAGCCTAAACCTTATCAAAGGCTTCATATCATGGGGCAGCCCCACCCACCCTCACCCTTAATGGTGATGCAGCCCCCAAACGGCTTATTTCCCCCAAAAAGAAACCCTAAACCCTAGAAAAAAAAACAGACCATGCAGAAGCAAAGCCCTTCAGTGATTCCCGCTTGTCCTACCACACCCCAAGCCTTAGCCCCCAACCCCCTTCAGCTAAAGGTTCAGGATTTAGGGACCCTGAACCCAAAACTCAACCAACATATGCTTGACATGTGCCCCAGACAATCCGCCGCAATCCTCGTCTGAAAAACCTTTTGCTCTTGAATCATGCCTGTAGCCTTGACACGCTAAAACCCTGAACCGTAAACCCTTACCCCCTTGGACCCTAAACTCCAAACCTTGACCACAAACCCTGAACCTTAAACCCCGAAGCCTAAACCCTACAGTAAACCCTAAACCCTAAACTCTTATCCCAAAGCCCCAAGGATTCAAGATACCTTGGTCACAGAATCGGACCCTGGCATCTTCCGGGTTGCGGTTGAGGCATGCGAAGGGCTTCAGTATGGATACGGGAAGTTAGCAGGGAATAAGGGAATCTATTTCATACGGTTTAGGGTTTAGGGTGTCGGTGTGGCCCCCAGCAGTTCGGAGAGAGACCTGGGTTGAAAAAAGGGGATTAGGCTGTAACTGTCATACATACCATCTTTAAAGCTATAAGAACTGAAGCAAAGTACAGAACTGGGGGACATTTTCAGAGACGGGGGCAGTATCCAAGGTTTAGGGTTCAAGGGCCCTGTCCCCTCTGGCAGTCAGTATTCAAAAGTGCTTCTATCCTGTTGGACTGGAAGAAGATTGCTACAACAGGGAGCGGCGTTCATGTCTCGTTCCACACGGACAGGCCCTCTCGAGGTTTCAAGGCGTTGACAGCCCCTTAAGGCTCTGGAGGCCTTGGAGGCTCCGGCAAAGTTCGTTCGTTTTGGGCCTGCAAAGGCATAATGTTTGGTGGGTGCCTGGTGGGAAGAATAGATTCATGCACCAATACCAATGCTTGTGCCATTGCCGCCCCGCTCCCCCCGGGAATGTTGGCGCATTCGCCCAGCGAGGCGCCCCAAAACCTAAACCCGGAAACCCTAAACCCCAAACCCGAAACCCCAAACTTCCGCACCCTTACCCCCTAATCCCTTAACCGCTCAGCCCTAAAATCCCCAAATCCCTCAAGTCTAAATAGCCCAGTATACCCCCCGTATAAATCCCTTTTAACCCCTTTAACCCCTTAAACCCCTAAACCCTAAACCCCTTAAACCCCTAAACCCTAAACCCTAAACCCCGAACGGTCCAGGCCATGGGCCACCTTGGCCTGGCTACGCTGCCCGCCGCCCCGGAGCTGGCCCTGGCGTCACTTGGCTTAGGGTTTAGGGTTTAGGCTTTAGGGTCTATTTGGACCCCAAAAGTATGTAAAATAATGGCCTTTATGGCTATTATTATGGGTTTAGGGCTATTACTTTACATACTTTTAGGCTTTAGGGTTTAGTGTTCAACGTGCTGGTTGTTTGTAGGGTTCAGGGTTGAAGGCTTTTTGGGGTTTAGGATCTAGGGTTTTGGGGCTTAGGATCTAGGGCTTGGGGATTTAGATTTGAGGGTTTGGGCATTTAGGGTTGATGTTTTAGAGTCTAGGGTTTAGGGTCCAGAATTTAGGGTCTAGGGCGTGGTTTAGGGTTGAGGGTTTAGGGTTCAGGGGTTTAGGGTTTGGGTTTCGAGGACTAGATTCAGGTTGGAGGGTTTGGGGGTTGGGTCCAGGAGTTAGGGGTTCAGGGTTTGGGGTCTGGGGTTTGAGGTCTAGGTTTTGGCGTCTAAGGTCTAGGCTCTAGGGTTCGGGGTCTAGGGTTTAGGCGCTAGGTTTTAGGGTTTATTGTTTAGGGCTGTTAGAAGGGGAGAGAAAGTCAGATGGAAAAGAGCACGAGCAATGAAAGGGAATCTGGGGGGAGCGTACAGGGAGAAGAGGTTTCAGGGTGAAACGACTTGTTACTTGTAGGGGATGGAGGAATGGAAAGGAAAATTGGGCACTTTTTGTGGGTGCTTGAAGCTTATAAGGCCTAGCCCTAGACCGTAAACCCTAGACCCAAATTCTATGGCTAAGGGTTTGGAATGGAGTTGTGGATCCCTATAGTGGGCCCTGTATAGTTCTCAACAACACAGTAGTGAGAGGTCAAGACTGGGCTTGCTGGCTGCAGAGAATGGAAAGTCATGTGGGACATGCCAGCTACCTGGGGTTGTATAATCCAATTCCCCCAATATTAACTCCCCCAAAAATCAAAATCGTGTTCTCTAGAATCCAGGAATCTGCCCCCAAGATTATGTTTCAATTGGCCAGGACTACAGCCAATTTCGGCTCGGATCCTCTAAATAGGGGGTCCCAAGCACGACTAAAGCATCAGGGATCTCCTTCATTTCCTAGATGTTGATCCTTGTTGAGTGGTTTGTACAAGGGAATTTGTATCAATTCTGAATCGATTGCGATAGTTGATTTGGTTCAAGTTGATCTTCAATCGTTTTTTAACTAGAACCTAATTAGATGTGATTTTGCTCAGATCCATTTTGATTAGATTGGAAACATGCCTGAATCCGTAGAAAATTTATTTTGGTTTTATGAGAGTTCGATTAGCTTTCAAAGTGTTTTTTAAGTACATCTTGGATTCTTATTACGATTTTAGTTGGATTTTTAATGGCTTGTCCTTATTCGATGTAATTGGTCCTGACTCGACTTTAAGTAGATGTCAATTAGATACTAAATAGCTTTTGATTTTTTGCACACGTTTTTACATTGATTTTGAATTGTTTTATTAGGTTGTAATTGGATTTCAAATGGAATTTAATTCGATTTTCATTGATTTTATTTTCATTGATTTTACTACGAATAGATTAGAATTAAACGGCTTCTGTTCGAATTACTTGGTTTTTATTCGATCTTCTGTAGATTTCAAGAGGATCCTATTATATCCCCCCTAATGTTCGGGTCGCACGATAAATATCCACCCCTAACATTAAATATTTGTCGGACTAACGTTTAATATTAGAGGGAAAGGATTAGGGATATGTGGGTATCAGGGTTTAGGGTTAGTTTGCTGGGTGTTAGTAGAGAAGGAAGGAATGCAAAAGGAAGGCTTAGGATGTAGGGTTCGGGTCTACGGGTTGTCAGTAGGGATTGAAAATGGCCATTACTAAAGGAACAGACAGGAAAGCGAAAACCATGGCATTGTTGGGGTTTCCAAAGGGGCTGTTATAGAGATCCATTCCCCCATTCCCTGCCCTACACCCGGGTTCAAGTTCTCGGGCTTTGCGTTATCTAGCTGGGAGTCTTGACAAACATTAATTATGCACGGGGTATTGTTAGTTGCGCTTTCGGGTCACCTGCCGGTTCATTTTGGGTGGAAGGACGTCTTGGGTCAAGTGTTTTTGTTCCTCCCTTCGGTATGCCCACATTGTGGGGATTGCGTGGGACTTGAGGGGCCATTTGCAGGAGTGTAACGGGCCTCGGGTAATCGATGAATTGGCGATTGCCTGACGTTTGGAGTAGTTCGTGTGAAAGTGAGCTTGTACAGATTGGTTGTTGAGATGCTACACAGATTGGGCCTTGCGTTGGCAGGCCTGAGGGTAGTGATGGGTTTGAAGGCATGGACTTCAAGGTTCAGGATTGAACATTCATGCTACGTGTTGTATGGGTTTCAAGTGGAAGTCTTGAGGTGGATGTCCAAGTAGAACGCCCTTTGAAGCTCAGTCTACCCCGAACCCCTAAACCCTGAACTTCCCTAGCTCTAACCCCTAAACCCTCAAACCCTAAACCCAAACCCTAAACCCTTAAACCCTAAACCCTTAAACCCTCAACCCTTAAACCCTTAAACCCTAGACCCCTAAACCCCTAAACACTTAACCCTGAACCCCTAAACCCTTTAACTCTTAAACCCAAAACCCTTAAACCCTCAAGCCTTAAACCCTTAAACCCTAGACCCCTAAACCCCTAAACCCTTAAACCCTTAAACCCTAAACGCTTGAACCCTTAAACCCTAAACCCCTAAAGCTTTAAAGCCTAGCCAGATGGCCTCCAAGTGCAGCCGAGGCTGAAGACCTTCCTCACGCGGCCAAAGAGTGAGGACCTCTGCACCTCTTGGGCTTAGAGTTTAGGCTGTAGGAAAAAGGGAAAAGGGTATAGGATTTAGGATTTAAGGTTTAAGGTATAGGTTTGAGGGTTTAGAGCTTAGGGTTTAGGATGTAGGGTTTAGGGCTTGGGATTCAGGGTTTAGGGTTTAGGATTCAGGGCTTGGGGTTTAGGGTTTAGGGTTTAGGGCTTTTGCAAGAAGATGAATCCAGAACTTTAGGATTTAGAGTTTAGGGGTTTCAGGTCTAGGATTTAGGGTTCAAGGTTGAGTGCTTAGGGGTTTAGGGTGCTCTTCCCCTCCACCTTGCGATCACAAGTCGGCTCTCCTTTCGTCTTTCTACTAAGGCCAAATCGGCTGGCAAGTTGCAGATATTCCTCAGACGGAATCTAGCCCAAGTCCCGCATCAAGAAATGCATGGATGCCGTGAAGTGAATCCAGATCCGCAAAGGGTGTGTAGCGCTCAAGCCTCAACTGTCAACCCACAAAATGAAGCCCAGCCTCTGACACTTGAAGACTTTACCCAAAGGGTCCTAAGTACCCATATGGGGAATACTTATATACCCAAACCATCAGGGAAATTATTACTACAGAAACCATACTTTGTACCATATAGGTACTTTGGACCCTTTGGGTTAAATTCTTTAGATTCCATGAGCTCTTAAATTCAGCAGACATAGGCTCGCTGCATCCTTCCGCAAGTCGCACGCAGACAGCTGCAGCTATCTTTTTTGAAGCGCAAGGCGGGTAGATTTCTGTTGGAGGACGGAACGTCTGGACATGCCGACACTTCTGAGGATCCCAACAAGGCAAGGTGAGCTATAGTCTGAACTCTTTAAAGGGGGGTATATAGGGGATGATATAGGGGCTACTAGGGGATACTAGGAGTTTTGACTATAGGTCAGGTAGATGATGAAACGCTGGCTTAACAGAATATTTACATTCAAGGGAATCAAGGGCTTTTACCATTTACAAATTCGGGCTTGGTTCTGGCCATCGGGGTTTTGACAAAGTCCTATGCAGGTAAGAAATTAAGTTGTATTTGCATTAGGCAATGGTGTGTAGTAGACGGCTTATCAGTACCTGCGACTATGCAGGTCGTGGTTTAGGGCACCATTCGCTCTTCATAGAATTGGTGTAGCGTGTTGACTCTCATCCTGGTTGCAGCCCTTACCCCAAAAAAGTGCAAGAAAGTCTTCAGCACTTTCCCTTAAAGCTTGAGGCTTCATCCACAGGGCCAGTAGCATGTGTGCGTGTCCGTCTTTTCCACGACTCTTCCGGGTTGGCGCAGGTGCAGGTAGACGAACCGCATTCATCAAGGTGGTAATTTCCGAGCATGACGAGGTCTGAAAATCCACGTGCCTCAAGCATGCCCAAAGCCTAAACTTTACATCCCAACCCTAAAACCTCAGCCCTCCCCTGTGGGGAACCTTCGCAGATGGTGATGACTGAGTCGATGTTCAAGGTCTACCAGGACAGCATGATCCCAAAGGGCGCAAAAGATCAAAGATGAGATAGAAACCCTAGATCTTTTGAAGGGGATTTTAGGGTTTGAGGTTCATAGAAGGGTCCCGGGTTTAGGCTAGAGGATTTAAGGTAGAGTTTCCAGGTTTTAGGATTTGGTCTCTCGAAATTTGGGAGTTAGGGTTTAAGCTCTATCTCTTAGCATCAGAGATGTAAGGTTTCGAACTTAGGATTTCGAGTTTGGAGCTTAGGATGAAGGGCTTGGAACTGAGGTTTGGGGGTTCGGGATAGAAGGTTGCAGCTGGATGTCTATGTACTTAGAATTTAGTGGGATTTAGGTTCAGGGTTGGAGATTTGCTGTTTCAATTCTATGGTTTTTTGTCCTAAACACGACTGTGACGTCAAAGTGCCCTTGGACCCCTCATTTTTGGAAACGCTTTATTTACCGCATGACTTGCTTTAGATTTATGAGTTGAGAGCATGGGTTAACGGAATAATGGAGAATCACACGAATAAGAAAATGGCGAATGAAATGGAAACAGGGTTGTGGAGTTCTGTGTTTAGAGGTATTCCCCCAATGATGGAGAATGAACCCTAAACCCTAAACCTTAACCGTTTTATCTAGGGTTGGATGTTTGGTGTTGCCCTCTCCAGACGGAGGGCTCCAGGATGAACCGCTCGGGTTCAGGTTCAGGAGTTCATGGGATAATGGAAAATCAAATGGAAACTACAGGGATTATAGGGAATATATAGGGATTATATTGGGATAATGGAAAAGAAAATGGAAACTACTATAGTATTGGTCTAAAGGCCAGCAGGTTAGGAGTTAATTCGGATTCGAGTCATCGTCGAATCATTGGAGAGGATGATGAGCTCCCCCTCCCCTCCAGCTCCAAACATGAACTCGCACTCGCCTAGAGCAAGTACAAGTACATTCTGTTTTCCCCGATATTACTGGGGCTTAATAGGGAATAAGGGAACATATTTTATGGGGATTACATAGGAATTAGATTCCTTTTTCCCTACTAAGAACCAGTAAGTTTGTCCTTTTTCCAAACCCTGAAGCCACAGAAGTCATAGGCCTTTACGCTTCGCACCTAGTTACCGGAAAGCCTAAACCCGCCGCCCTCTACAACCTAAACCCAGAGGGTCCACATAGACAACTATTGGGGGATTGGGCCCCAAATCCCATAGTATGGAGGGAATTATGGGTCCCAATTCCCTAATGGTTGTACATGTGGACCCTCTGGGAAAGTGAACTTTTTGCAAAGTGCGTGATCCATTTCCGTACAACCAAAATACTAGGATTAGGGTTGGGTATTGTGTTTTTGGGGAATGAAATGAAGCCCCTAGCTTTGACAGAGCCTGAAGACTTAAGCTCTAGATCCCATACCCCCATCCCTATGTAGATGTCTTAGAACCCTCTATCCGTGAAACATTGCTAGGTAAACTCTAATCAAACCCATTAGCCATCCTTGTACAGATCCTGCAGAACCTCATACACCCCTGGATACCCATTGGAAGGGACCTCCGAGCCCTACAACCTAAACCCTAAACCTTAATTAATAGCTTCGAAGGAGATCCTGCTGGTGATTGGTCGGGCCTTGGGGCGCAATGACAAGCTCCAGGAGGCTGAGCTAGTCTGGAGTTCGGGGTCTGGGGCTCAGGGTTTCAGGTGTAGGATTCAAGGTTTGGGGGTCAAGGTTTTTGGAGTTCGAGGGCCTTCGTTTTTCGAGCGCTCTCTACTGCATGCAGCCTGGCTCATCGTTGGCATGATTTGCAAGTTTCATCGTATTAAAGCCTGACAAGGAAAAGATCACTTTCAATAATCACACAGTAAGCAGCCAGTAAACCCGCCCTCCTGGCCCCCCAAACAGGAATGGGACCTTATTTAGTAAGGGGGGGACCCCCAAACAAATTTGGGCCGTGTTTTTTTTATCCAATCAAGAGGAGAAGCTTGTCCGTAGCTCTGTATCCGTTTAAACATATAATCAATAGGTGGAGCTTTGCAGAGTTTGGGTAGCTACTCCACATCAGATCAGTAGGATTGGAATTGCAGCTTTCTTGATTTAGACTGAATAGCTTTCAATAGGAAGACTGCTGTGGGGCTCAGTAGCTGCTTCGAATTAAGTTCACTTGGCGGAGTAGTGAGCCTTCAAATGGAAAGGCTTTGCTTTCTGGAATCCCCAAGCGTTGCAGTGAATGCACTGTCCACCACTGTACTGGAACATGAGCATGCCCCACTTTATCGACCCCTGCAAAGCCAGGCAGGTTTCTGGGTTGCTGTTAAGGAACTTAAATTAAGTTACTATATTGGGGAAACCCTATTATTTATTATACATACCCATTATGGTAACTCAATTTAAGTTCCTTAACAGCAACCCAGGTTTTCGCAAGGGCTTGGTACCCTTTCTCCGGGTTATGGGCATGGTCAGGCTTTTCCGCGCCATCAGCTAGCCATAGTCTTAAGTCCTTAAGGGGCTCCATAAGGGGTTATATAGTGGATTACACTATACGGGTTATTAGGGGGAGACTATAGAAGTTCAGAATATAGTTCCTATCCTCACCTTACTCCTGAGGCGAACCCTGAAAGCATGCTTCAACCTGGGCTTTGAAAGCTTGAATGAGATTTGAGCTTTCACGACCTGAAGTCCTTTGTAGGCAGGTGGAATCTTGGGCCTTTGCGGGACGTGTTTGGTTTCTGTTTTTCAGAAGGACTAGCGTAACCAGTCTGACCCTCTTAGTAACCCTCAAACCCTTGAAACCTTAAACTCTTCAACCCGTAAACCTAAAGCCCTTAACCCCAAACCATAAACCCTAAACCTTTAAACCCCTAAACCCTTAAACCCTGAACCCCTAAACTCTTAAGCCCTCAGCCCTCAGCATCCCCCCAATCAAAGCTGGAGGCCCTGGAGCGAGGTCAGCATTACGCATCGAGGTGAGCAGCGGGGGGGGATTGGTGAAAAGTGATTTTTAAGGTTTAGGGTTTAGGGTTCAGAGTCGCGGGGTTAGGGTTGAGGGTTTAGGGTTTTAGGTTTAAGGGGTTTAGGTTCTAGGGGTGTAGGGTTTCAGGTTTAGCCACTTCTGTGTGGATCTTGCTTTTGGGTGTTGTGGGGGCATGCACAGGGTACGTAGCACGAAAGCACCCGGAGCGTGATAATCCATTCAGGGTAGTGACTGCAAACTATGCAAGTGTTTGGTTATACGAAAATTCTGGGTTCTGTAATGTTTATCCGTGTACGGTTTTGGCTCCGCACGGGCCAGGCAAGGGTCTTCTTTGGAGGCCCGTGTCATGGGAACCTAGCGGTTTGTCGTCGAAGATGTTCACATTGAAGTTTCAGCATGAAATAGGGACGACCTCCACCCTTAGTCCTAAAACATATGGTTCATGCAAATGTTGAACAGGGTTCTTGAACCTTCAGGAGTGGGAGAAGAAGTTTGAGGATAAGCTTTAGAAATGCATGTAGGGATAGGTATTGAAGATGTAAGCTCTTTGGCTGAACTGCTCATCTCGCGCTTTACCGGTAAGGGGCGCAAGGCAGAGGATTTTGGTGTTGGGGTCTCGGTTCTGAGTCCCATGGTTTGAAGCCGAGTCGGTGATGCTATGCTCCCTGAATCTTCAAGTGGCGTCCAGAGCCCGAATGCCATAATGCCCCAGACCCTAAGTGCTTGAAAAAAAAGAACGGCCTTGGCCGGTTCCAGGTGTTTCCTGCAGCTTTTCAATCGGCGCCCCTCCAAATTCATCTGTATGTACGCGTCCATATAAGCTAAAGCCACCTCTTCGGCCCCTTCCTCCCTTCACCTTCCCTACTTCGAGGGTCAAAGGAACTTAGTACGTAGCTTAACAATGGGGATTTCTGGGGTTAGTATTCGGCTTATAGGGGTTATAAGTTATAAGTATACCTGCTAAGTCCCCTGAGCCTGCAAGTAGCCATCACAGTAGGCTGGGCCCTGAACCCTATACCCTTAACCATAGCCCCTTGACCATGACCCCTTCCTCCCTAGGTTGGGACGCAATACCAACCTGCAGCGTGAGGAGGGTGTCCCTGAGCCATTGTCAGTTCAAAGGGCCCTTATATAGTTACATAGGGGTTATAGGGGTTTAGGGTTTCAGGTCTAAACTCCTTAAAGGGGGGGTATATAGGGGATGATATAGGGGAGCATCATAGCGATTACTAGGGGGATCCTAGGAGTTTAGGCTATGGCTTATACAGGGTTATATAGGTCACACAGGATTTTTTGTTCAAAAAGGGTTTGGGGGTATATAGGTTCTACAGGGGGTAGAGTATGGGATTATGTTGAAGGTGTGTCTATGCATGGCTCAGTCAAAAACAGTCGTTTCAAGTATCGGAATTTTGATTTTCTGGCTTCCACCCTAAACCCGAAATTCCTGCTTGTCCGCTTCATTTACTGGTGATTAGTAGGGAAGAAGAAATATGATTCCTACAGAAATTCTATATATGTAATACATTCCCAAATTCCCTACTAGCCACCAGTCAGTTCAAAGTGCACCTCGGTTTGAAGGTCTCCGGTTTGGTAAGCGCATGAAGAGGGAATGTGACTAGTCAAAGCGGCTTGATGTGGATTCCGGCATGTCTTGTACAACCCCTAAACCTCTTGTTATTCACAAGCGTTGTATCCGGAAATGTTGTTATGAAAATTGTAAAGATTCCCCATCAGGAACGGCCATGTTCAAAGCATAGTTCTGCAGGGCTTCCACTAATGGTACCCTGAACCTTAAACCCGTTGTTAACGCCCTAAACCCTATGCGGGAGCCTCCGATTCCAGGTGAGGCTTCAGGGACAAGGGACTGTGCGCGTTATGTTGCAATTGAAGCTTGTTTTTGTAAGAGGAGGCCCCAACTCAAAACCTCAAAGTACTGTCATCCTTAATGTAAAGACTCCCCCAAAGGGGAGCGAATTTAGGGGATATTCCCCAGATTGAATCAGAATGGTCATTTTTGGATAACATCTCAGCAAGAGCTCAGATGATTGCAGCCTGAGATGCGGACGGTTGTTCACATTATCTCAACTACGTCTTCAGTTCAGGGTTTAGGCTTTAGAGTTTAGGTCTGTACTACGTAGACCTCTGCCTCTTGCATGTTGTCATGAGGGTATGTGGATTGTTGGCATTCTTTTAAAGCTGTGAGCTGCTGGAAGGTAGCTCGCTGTAAATGCTACGTCCATTAGCATACCTGAGCCTCAAGTGCACACCGGACATCTCCAATAAAGCCTCGAACCCCAGACCAGGCCCTTACCCTTCAAGCAGTCTACATGTCAACTTGAGCCTAGAGTCCAGAACCTTGAATGCTATCTTGTGTCCGAGGTGATATCTTTGATGGAGCCTGCTCTCACACACGTTGTGGCTGTTACAGAGCTTTGGCAGAAGCGGCGGAGGGGTCATTGGCATACATAGGGGTAAAAAGGGCTTTTGGGTTATCATGAATTGCAGAGTTTATGGGGTTTGGGGGGTCTAAGGTTCAGGCTTAAGCCCCAAGAGTCTCCAGACCTTGGGCCCTATACATGTCCAGGCACAAGCCAGTATTTGCGCGAGTCTCTGGAGAGGAATGCCCCAAAAAGCAGCTACGACGCTTCTTCTGGGTTGTTTTTAAGGAAATTAGTGTCAGTTACTATATAATTTGGGGAAACCCTATTCTACTCTATGTACCCATTATGGTAACTCAATTCAAGTTCCTGAACAGCAACCCAGTCTTGAGTTTGTTCTCTTTCAGAGGTTTGCGTTCCTGTTCTCAAGCCTGAGCATGCGGCTTGCTTTTAGGCTCTGTTGTTGAACTGCGGGAGCCCGACGTTGGACTGCACTCTGCTTCCGTACTGTAGATATCTCCGACAGTTATATCGGTTGTGCTCAAAATTATGGGCCCCTTTGGTTATAGAATAGATTCCTGTACCTGATATCTAGGGGTACCAAAATGGGACCCTAATTTGGGGGATTACCCATATTTCAAGTTGCAGGAAGTGGAATGCCTGTGACTCAGAGCAGGGATGACTATTGGATTATTCAACCAAAGGGACAGTTCTATACAGCAAGGCTGAACCTGGAGAAAAGGGTGGGGGCGGGGGGCAGGAGGGTTTTTGCACGTCGGTGGGTGCAGGTGTGGATGAAATTTGTCAGGTTTTTGTTGGCCTCCGGGCGTACGCCCAAAGAAGTTCTTCAAAAAGCCTTCTGAAATCGATTTTCAATACATTCTGCAGCCAAGCGTGTGACTCCTGTGATGAGGAGATGTTGCGAATTCTGCTGGATCCCAGTTGCCCCGGTGCTCAGATACTTGCTTGCAAATTTGCATTTGCGTGGGGCCATTGGAAACTAAGGGTGAGCATTTGTTGAAGAGACGATTGTAAGCAGTACAAAACTTCACGGAGTTGTAGTGACAGCTTTCGCGGAACACTGACCCAAGCAGGCTGTGGTTGTATGTACCTAGGGTTTAGGCTTTAGGGGTTTTCATGGTTGTTTCGTCAAGGGCAAGCCTCCCCCTGTTAGTTCTCTGCAACTGAGGCCAGTAGCGATTGTAGATAATCTCACTGGTGTTAGTCTATAGGGGCCTCCAAATTGATTTGTAATTTTTGGGTATTATAATCCTAATAACAACCCAAAATGTTGATTTTTAGTCGGTTTCTGAGGCCGGTTTAGTAGTGGGGAATACGGGAATGCGATCCCTGCCATGAAACCATGCTGGGTCCAGTGGTTTGGGGCAGGGCTAGTGGAAGCTTTTGCTAACCAGTAAGCTTGCAGGTTTTGGAACTTGTCTATGTGGTGCAAGAACTGTTCGTTTCCGAAAGTAGCCCGGAGGATCCTTTGCCAAAGTCTTAACTCAAGTGGCCCCACTGGCTTGCCCAGTGGTGTGGAAATCCTAGATTCTCAGTCGCATATCCCTAAACCATTGGCCCCAATCCCCAACCGTAAACCTGCAGTCTGATTAGGAAGTACTTTTTTATTTTGATGATAGTACAATAGTACCTCCAGCAACTATTAAGATGATTTTTGATTATATGTTTAAGCGTATTACAAAAACCATATAGCCCTAAACCCGGAACAAACCCTAACCCTAAACTCTAAACCCTAAACTCTAAGCCCTAAACCCTAAACTCTAAGCCCTAAGCCTTAAACCCCACCCCAGACATCCTAAGGTGTTACAGAAAACCCGAAGCCCTGAAACCTAGACCCTAAGCCTAAAAACCTAAACCGTAAGACATACTAAACCCTATATAACCCATTATAGTAGCTTCCATTTTCTTTTCCGTTACGTTTGTATAACCCTTATATATATAATACCCCAAAATTACCTATATTATGCCCCAGACATCCTTGACAGGGCTGGTACGCTGAGCACCTTGGCAGTTGCGGAGGAAATTCTTGGGCCGCTTGTGGTTTAGGGCAGTTTAGGTTCGGGGTTGGGTTTTTTAGGGCTTAGGATTTGAGAGTTAAGGGTTTCAGGGCTTAGGATTTTCGAGTTTAGGAATTTTGGGTTTAAGATTTTGGGCTCTAGGTCTGGGTTTAAGGCTTCAGTATGCAGCAGTGTGTGATGCGGTGCCTTTCAGTCTGGCGGGAGCCAGAAGCCTTTCGTATATGTACATGCTAATGTTTGTTCTTTGTTTGTCTCCCTCTTTTTGCTTATTAGATTTCAGATTTCATTCTTTATCTATCGTACTCCCTTTATTTGTTGTTTTCTTGTCTCTCTCTCTCTCCCTCTCTCTCCGGTTCTGTCAGCATTGTCTCTTCATTCTCTTCTCTTCTCTTTCACACACATTCTCTTGCTTTCTCTCCCTTTCTCTCTCTCTCTCTCTGTCTGTCTGCCTGTCTCCCACCATGAACTTTCGGATGAATTTCGTTCCTGCGCCTACATACCTATACAGTCACAATAGCCTAGAGAGCCCCTTTAATGCGGCAAGCCATTCAAGAGAACTCCTCCCCGCTTGCCATCCCTTGTCAGGTTCTTTGTCCATGATTTCTCTATTTGTGTTCAATTTGTCTTTCGGGGACAATCTTGGGAGATTTAACTGGTAGGGCTGGTAGGGATAAAGCCAAGCCAGAACCAGGTGACATCCTATGCTCTCCTGTTTGGCAACTATTACAGATCTTTTTGCCAACATGCCTGCCTAATCAGTGGCTGACTTTGCGCATTGTTGCTCATGTTGAATTACCAGCTTAAATTCGACCAGTATCAGTCATAGTACTGACATTAGTAATAAACTTAAAATACTCAGAGTAATAATAATATGCCCTGAGCCCTCAACACTAAACCCTAAAACCCTAAACCCTCAAACGGTAGAACTCTAAACCCCAAAAAAACCCATTGAAGTTCTCATCGCGTGAGGTGTGCAAACCGCGGTGGACGCCCTGGAGAAGTTCAGGCTCGCCCTTGTAGACGCGGGGGGATTCCCAAAATTAGGGGTACCCTTTCAAGGGGTTATAGAGCATTGATAGGGGATATATGGAGTTTGGGGCTTGGGGTTTACCAAAATTACATGTAATTCTGGGGTTCCCGATAATAAGGACTAAATAGTATATTTAGGTTCATTTTGGTGCCTTTATTTTTGGGAAACTACCACGTCAAGCTCTTAGTGTCAGCTGTGTTCACTAGGATGAAAAGTCGTTCAAGAACATTATGCCAGGATTGCAGGGGGCTCATGTGTGGTGTTTTTGATTGTAACCCTAAACCCTAAAACCTAAACCCTAAACCCTAAAACCTAAACCGTAAACCCTAAACCCTACATCATCCCAGAACTCGGAGGACAAGGTTATTATCTGCTAGCCCTAAACTTTAATTCAGGGTGCCATTTGTGTCCATGTTGCCGTGTGATATTTTCTATTGATAGGGGGACCCCAATACAGACCCCGAAATACTGTACTCTTTTTTTGCAAGGGCCTCCAAAAAGGTACCCCCCCCCCCCACTTCCGGGAAACCCTAATAAACATTAACTTCTCTTTAGCCCCAGTTTCCATTTCATCTTGCATTGTCTTGCTCCATTTGATTCTTCATGACTGGGGTATAATATCGCCATGCTATCCTCGATATCGCCATGCTATCCTTGAACCCTATAAACCTTAAACTCTGAACACTAAAACCTACGCCCTCAAACCCTAAACCATACAACCCTAAACCCTACTACCCCAAACCCTACAACCCCAAGCCCTACAACCCTAAACCCCACAACCCCAAACTTTAAACCCTTAGCCCCAAACCATGAAACCTAAACCCTAAGCCCTGTGCGATGCGCATGTCTGAACCCTAACCCAGACGCCTGGGAGGATCTAAAAATTAGATCCCCTATATAAACCCATTATAACCCCTATATACTCCTTATATAATTTCCCATATGGTTCTAGGGGGTCTAATTTTTAGATCCCTTTGGGGGTCTGGGAAACCCTAAACCTTAAACTGCGCGTTCGTGACAAGACAGCCAGGGATGCTGGGCTTTTGGGTGACTTCGACACAGCCAAGAGCGGCCGGGACATCATCCAGGGCCTCCAGACGTGTCTGAAGGAGGGGAGGGTTTAGGGTTCAGGGTTTAGGGTTTAGGGTTTAGGGATAAGGGTTAGGGGTGTAGGGTTGAGGGTTTAGGGTTTAGGGCTTCGGGTTAGGGGTTTAGAGTTCTTCAGGGCTCCGGGTTCAGCATCTCAAGTCCAAGCATTCACTTAGCAAGCAGCATCATTGACAAATAGCGGACAAATACCCATCCGCTCATTGGGTCCCACATCGTTCAGAAACCTATGCCCTAAACTCCAAATCTTGAACCCTGAACCTTAAATCCTGAATCTTCAACTCGAAGCCCTTAACCCTAAACCCCCGAATCCTAAACTCTCCCTAAACCCTAAACCCTAAGCTCTTAACCCTAAACCCCCGAATCCTAAACTCTCGCATTCAGCCTGAAGTTGGCGTCCACCACCCATGGCCTTGCCCAGTAAACCTATGACCTTGCCCAGTACGCGGTTTAGGGTTTAGGCTTTAGGGTTTAGGGTTTAGGGTTTAGGCTTGCAAAAAGGGGCCCAGGACCTTGGCCAGTAAGAAAATGATCTAGCCTAGTAAGAATATGATTCTGCCCAAAGAGAAAGTGACCTTGACCAGCAAGAAAATGACCTTGCTCAGCAACAAAGTAAGTTTGCCCAGTACTCATTAAGGAGAGGTTTAGGGTTTAAGGTTCAGGGTTTAGGGTTTGGGCTTCGGACTATAGGGTGTAGGATTTGAGGCTGTTTAGGGATGGGTTTAGATGTTGGGATTAGGGGGTCTAGGGTTTGGGTGTTTTTCAGTTTTCGGATTTCAGGCGCAGGTGTAGAGATACCCATCTAAGGAGCCCCCTTCTTCTAGGAAACCTTCTCTCTTTCCCTGTGTTCCGTTAAACAGGACCTCACTGAGAGGGTCTATACCCCAAGGGGCCTAAACCCTAAACCTAATCCTGTCCTGGCGTGATTTGGGCTGTGGGCTAAAAGGCTGCAGGGTGGCAAGGCGTTAGGCATCCGGAGAAAAGGTCGTCATTGGCGTTCACACCGTCACTATTTTTTTTACCGTTGGATATTCAAGATCCTGCCTGACCCTAAGTATCCTGAAGCTTGGGACTTATGGTACTACGGGATACTAAGGCCATGCAGGGCTTGTAGTATAGACTGTACACGTACTGCTTTCTAAAAACAAGTAATGCTTGTTTATTCGAACCAAAAGTTACAGAGGATTTAAGCTGCAGGCTGTGCAATTCAGGCGTTGGCTGCCCCTGACATGATGAAAGGTTTCCAGTTCTGCATGTCGGGCCTGGAGAATGTGATGCAGGTATACATGTCGCCTGTACAACACACATATGGGGGCTTTTGATTTTTTGGGTTCGTACGTAAGCTGCCCAAAGTCACTGTGGGAGCAGGGCTTAGGGTTAAGAGGGATTCTTGCTTCAGCGAGGACCCATCCTGGATGGTGCGGCTGTCAGCAGCAGAGGCACCGAAGGGCTTTGGGGAGAGGGTTAGATTATAGATAGGGCGTCCTTTGTCTTGGTTCTTCTTTTCTGGTGTTTTCATGTTGGATTTTCCGTTTGACACGTGTTTTTTTTTTACTGCAGAGGGGGATTGTTACTTGGGAAGGGCAAGTGTGGTTGTAGAGTGTAAGGCGAATCACAAGAAACAATCCTAAATCTTCAACTCCAATATGGGTTCCTCTGGCAGTCCTTGCAATGTGCAATGTTGCTGTGAGCTTCTTCTATGCAAGAAAATTCAGTTGGAGGAGATGCATGTGATGCGTACTTATCCACAGGCTTGACATTCAAGTGGAGCTTCAAGCGCAAAGCGGCATTCCACCTACCTCAAGAACAGCATGGAACCGCTTGAATCACCGGTTAAAAAAGGAAATCAGTCTTTATGCGGCGGTTCCTTCGGGTCCATGCTAGTTTGGGGGAGGTTACGCGCGCTCCACCAAGGCCTGAAAGAACATTCGTAAACCCGAAATTGCTCCAACGCTTGTATAACACCTTCACCTGCAAGCCCCGAATTCCAAACCCGCACTTACAGGTGCAAAAAGAAAAGCCGTGCGCGACAAACAACGACGTACCGCTTGTGTTGCAGTGGCAGGCCCTGGCCGCGCTCTGCTGCGGGCTGAAGCAGGCCGTGAACTGTGGCAACCTCATGACCGTGGTTTAGGGTTTAGGGAAACTTGAGTTATAACTAGTGACTCGGCCCCTGCAAAGAGATGTGTGAGAGTTCTAGAAAGCGGAGGGGGTTTTATAGGGGTTGTGTAGAGATAGGGGGACATAACCATGGAGAATCGAATGGAAAAGAGATTGGACAATAGAATGTATTCCCCCCCCAATATGACGGTTTAGGGCGGTTTTTGGAGAATCAGATGGAGAATGGCATGGGAACTGGGGGGATATGGGGTCTTCACCGAGTGTAGGTACCAAAAACCAAGTGATTGATCAGGTGAAACTCCATAATCTCCTATACCACACTACCATAATAGATAGCAGTCCTACATTACCGTGGTAGAGAACAATACTACAGCGCCCGAAATCCTAAACCCGAAAACCTTCAACCCTACACCCTGAATGATAGATAAGAATACTACCCTGATAGATAAAGCTGCAGGATCCTGGGGGAAAGGTTCGGGCTTCAGGCTGAGAGGTCTAGGCGATAGTGTTTGGGGCTCGGGGCTTGGGAGTTTAAGGCTTGTAGGGTTTAAGGTTCGGGTTTAGGGCTTTTGGGGGTTTAGGGCTTATAGGGTTTAGGGTTCAGGGTTTGGGGTTTGGGGGTCTCTAACATGGAGGTGTTTGTTGAGGCTGGCTGGCCCTGGGCAGACCCTGCTCGACAGGGTCCGGGTTTCTGGGACCCGGTCAATGTCCAGTTTCCCCCCTAAACCCCCTATACCCCAACCCTAATCCCTGATTGAAAGGGAACCCTCCTGAGAGGTTCAGTTTCAAGGTAACTACCTGTAAGCAGACCCTGAGGTCTAACTGATAGTCGGTACTTTCTATTTTCTTTTCCATTGCTCCATGCCCTACTATACCAGTTACCAGCACTGCGAGCCTGCCGAGAGCGGGACAATCTTAAGCAGAAATGCGTTTAAACGCGTAGAAAGCCATGTTTTCTCAGCAGGAGAACTGCCTCTTGATGCATATTAGGGTTATTGTCGAAAATGGACCTGGCCTCCCCGACCCACATTTTGGTAAGCCAGCAGGGCTACTGATTATATAAGGGGACTGTACAAGAACCCACCTTGCGCCACCTGAGGTCTTCGACAACACAAGCGCCCGGGCTGTTTTGGTGACATGTTCGGGTCAGTTTTAGGTCCGTGTTCCAGGGTGTATTTTCTTTGACGTCTAACGCTGAAGGCCTTGTACCTAAATCCCTTGAACGAACCGAACCGTGCCTGCTTGAGTGCGAATCGCGTGCCTAAATCCTTTGAATGGTGTCCGATTGGCTAAGGCAAGTGCGAGTTGTAGGTTTAAAGTTAGCTTCCACAGCCAGTGCAGGTCTCTAAACGTCCGTCATGTAGTTTTGGGGCCCCCGGAGGCTGTAATCCTACTTGCCGGCGCTTAAGGGAGAGTGGGAGGGTGGATCTCTATAAGAATTTGCTATGCCCCCTATATCAGTACCCCTTTGCCCCCCGACTCCCCCTTAGGTACCAAGAATCCAGTGGCGGCTTTAGGGTAACGCTTCACCGCTTGCTGCTTCGCCGCGATCCTGAATCCAGTATCAGAATTATCCTAACCCTTACTATTATTCTTTACGATTACTATTACTATTATGTTTGCTATCAGTATTACTAGTATAACTATCATTATTACCATTATTATTACTATTACTCTTACTAGTACTACTACTACCGGAACTACTTGTAGGCCTGGTAACCTACAGCTTATGTAGAGTGACCTTGACTCCTAGGCGTGACCCATACATACAGGTGAGCCCACCCCAGTATTGCAGTGTAGCAAAAACGAAGATGCAACATGAACCGGAACTGGGTCCTTTTATATTGGGATTCATGAGTTTGGGGGAAGGTAAGAGATACCCAGAAGTTTGCTAAGGAAGCAGTCTCTACTAGCCTTTTTACGGGGTGGCTGGAGACCGCAGCTCGACGCCCTAAAGCTTTCCAATTCCCAGGCGCAATAACTCAAAGTAGTGTATTGTATTTGGAGGTACTATAACCTATAGCCCTCAATGTAGAGCAAGATTATATCCTCTTTCGGGTATGATCGTTCTTGAGGGGGTTCTGGTCTGACCTGGTTTGACCCCCAAACAAATGCCAGAGTTCAGAAGCTTCAGGCTTCCGTTCTAAGTCTGACAGCCCAACGCCTAACAAGAAATACGCTCCCTAACATATGAGCTATAATTTAAACTCCTTAAAAGGGGGTTGCATACATATATAAGGGAGTATTATTGTCAGGGGACGTCGTCAGTAGGTTTAGAATAGAGGTAGCTAAGGTTACCATATGGATTTTTGGGGTCATTTTCCTACTTGCTAGGCCTCCCTGACCCTCCCAGTAGGCCCTAAACCCCACACATGAACTCAGCTCTTCAACAGCCTCAGAGCCCTAACTGGATCATTGTCCGCTAGACCTTGAACTTTCACGCATCAGGCATATCAAGCAACCCAAGAAAGCCATAGAGTTGCAAGCTGGATTCGTATTCACAATGACACACCAGCTAATCATAGCAACATGCTTAGATGGGCTGGGAAACAGCTAAATCGTTTTGTTATGATGACTAACGCGGTGATACATAGGTTTAGAATCCGAAGTACTAGCCATTTAGCTTACTCCCAGGCCATCTAAGTGACAGGCGTGGTGAGCGTCAATCCCTGCGCGTGGCTGCAACCAAGCTCCTGCAGCGCATGGATGAGGGGAAGGCACCTGTTCAAAATTACCAATACTATGGTCCTTTTAACGGGGTTATAGTTATATGGGATGAAACAGGGTTATAGAGAGTTTAGGATGCTGGAGAATTAAATGCAAAATACGAAATTGAAACGGAATTTGGGAGTATCAGGCTCTCATAGGGTGTGTGAAGGGGTACTTGGAGGTTCTTTTGATCGAGTAAGTCGACTTAGGGACAGGGGTCCTGGGGCTTGTGATAGGGATAATTTGAGGTTAGTAACCCGGACCGCGTAATTGATCCACAGAACGGAGCCTGCCCAATATGAGCCACAATCTAAACTCCTTCAAGGGGGGTTATATAGGGGATTATGTAGGGGGCTACTATAGGGGTTATTCAGGGGGATACTAGGAGTTTAGACTATAGCTCATATGAAGTCATTATTACATCGGGGAAACTAGGCGATTATTACCGGGTTCCATTTTTGGGATCCTTTAGGGGGTCTGGGAAGTAGACTTCGCAAGTCGCAAGAGCCTCGAAGAGCATGGGCTTGGGCCTGGCGCTTACGTGTCGTTAGTAATTAGAGAAGGAGGAATGGACCTGATTAATGGCCAATGTACAATCCACAATGACATAGGTTTTAGGGTTTAGGGTCTAGGGTTTACGGTTAGTGGTCTCCATTTTCTTTTCCACTCTTCATCCTCGACTAACAGGCATTAAGTTTAGCAGCATGGGAACTTGAACTCCACAAAGCCCGACCCTTGATGTTCAACAGCGAGCTTGAGCCCAAGTACTCTTTGCAGTCATGGCCTTTTTTGGGGTTGCTCGCATGTTTGACCATCTAATTCACAGATGTTCTTAGATCATGGTGTGACCCAATACTTTATGAGAGTATTGGCTGAGACCCTCAAGTTAGTGAGCCAACTGGACCACAGATGTCTAGCTGTGCCGGGACCCGATGGTGTGCAGTGCAGCGCGATGGGTGTCTTGAATGTAGTGGATTGTTTGGAGGAGTTCAAACTTAATGGGGTGCCTTAATATCATGGAAGAGAAAAAATGTTAATAGACATAGAGCAGGGCTTGGGGTCACCGGGCTCAACTGTCCAGGAAACCTGCAGGGTTTCGAGTACCATCCCCTTGTAGAGTTACATGTAATCATCGTAGTATTCCCGTTCCATCACTTCGGGTTGAAGTTCCAAATGGGTGTTCTATGCGATCGCGCAGTGCGCTTCAAACCGAACCCACTCCAAAGCCAGCGCAAGCCTTGCAAAGAGTGGCAAACTAACTTCGGGTACCCATCGGGGAAATATTAGGGTTTAATTGGGGATACATCGGGATAATGGAAAACAACATGGAAATTACTAGTTGGGGTTTAGGGTTTAGGGTTGACCGGGGCTGTACGGCTTTGCATGCAGTGGAAGGCAGGGCCGACGATGCTAAGAGAGGCGTGGAGAACCAAAGCGTGTCAGTTCATTCAGACAAGTAGAGGCGTTTACAAGCTGTAGCTGTGCTTTGGATGCTGTGAAAGATCGTGTCTAATGGGACGGCCCAGAACTACTGGGGAAAGCCAGAACTTTTCCTCACACCCTGGGGCTAATAGGGCGCTCTTTGGACTAGTAGGTCATAACGATAATGTAGACCGTTATTAATATTTTGCTGTCATAGTACAAGTATTTCCATTATTGTTATTATACGCGCTGCTCGCATTCTTATTTTGGCAACAACTACCCGTATTACTAGCATTATTGCAATTGTTTTTGTTAGTACTATCCAGGACCCTCCTTGTACCCTTAATTGGGGATATAGGGTCCCTGATAGTAGGTACTTAGGCCCTAATAGAGGGTAGGAGGAGGGTCTAGGATTATGATTATGACAGCATTGCTACAAGCACCACCAGCCAGAGTCGAGCCGCCAGGCTCACATCCATGTCAAGTCTGCCATCGACTCCGCCACGAAACTGCTGCGTGTGGCTTTGCTGCTAGGGTAGGTATATAGTCCCCCTTAAGTAGATAGAATATGGGGTATATGGGGATCTTATTGGAATATACCCAAAACCATATTCTATCCACTTTCGGGGGACTATAGGGTTTAGGGTTTAGAGTTTAAGGTTGAGGGTAGGTCTTCGGTTCTGGGAATCAGTGGATTTAGGTTTCAGGCTTTGACGTCTGGGCCTTGGGATGGAGACTTTACTACAAGGTTCCTGAAAA
>CAJNIZ010044455.1:24578-41173 GCA_905231905.1 Symbiodinium pilosum
GATATCAAAATCCAGACTCATCCTATAAGGAAATGATCATACTGGGTTCAGCCACCAGAAAGGCTACTCTTCTAAAACTGTAGTAATACCAATGACAGCAACGATCATCGTGGTAGTCATAAGAACAGTAATTCTACCAGGAGAGTTTATACAGATTCTAGTAGGAGTCATGGAAAATCAGGTAGTCAGAACATCCAGGAGAATAGGCGCATAATGATGTAAGTATGCGGATGCTGGCCGTGATTGTGGGGGTAATGACAACCCTAAACCCTCAGCCAGAAACCCTAATAATGATGATAATGACTGCGGTCGGGAAGCCGTCACCCAGAATTCTTGTTTCAGCTCTCAAGGGAAAAGGTCGAGATCTTCCCAGGCGCTGAGTGTCTAGGGTTTAGGGGCTCACTGCGCTTGATTGACAGTTTTAGTTGCAAGTGAAGCCAGCAGTGCTTCTCCTGCGGCATTCAGTGGGACCTTCCAGGCAAACATCCACAAGCCTGTTGCAAAAGGGGTCAAACGAATGCATCTCCACTGTATTCCTTACTCCTTGTGCCATCAGTGTATTCCCCACCCCACCACCTTGTTCTGGGTATTTGAGCTCCTATATGGTAGTTCCCTTAAATAGGGGGACCCCCCAATATAGTATACACCTTATTATAGGGACCCCGCAAAAAATTACACCTAATTTTGGGACCCCCCAAACCCCAAACCCTAAACCCTATACATCCCCTATAGTCCCTCAAAGCGGTACGACTAATTTGGGAAACCCTTAAAACCCTCAAACCTATATATCCCTATATACCCTATGTCCCGCTTAAAGGTATCCTTAATTTTGAGAAAACTTGAACCCCAAACCCTAAACCCAACCCGGCACAGTGGACGGCTTTTCTCCCTACTGTTGTCTTCTGTTCAGGGTGCGGTTTGGGGTTTAGGGTTTAGGATTTAGGGTTCGTACTTTGACTCGGGATTCTTACCGTGCGATGCTGTGTGGGCATGCAAGTGGCAAAAACCCGGTGTATCCCTACATAGATCCTATATCCTCCTTGAAGGTACCCCTGGTTTGGGGACCCTTAAACCCTTGAGTCCATGTATCCCCTACATCCCCCTGTTAAGGGTACCCCTACTTTTGTGAACCCCCATATCCATCAGCGCGAACTTGGTTCTGCCAAGGGCATCCATCATGGACACTTCAAGCAAGGCTGCCTCCGCAAATTGGGTTTGGGGTTTGGGCTTTAGGGTTTGGGGTGTAGGGGTTTAGGGATTAGGAGTTTACGGTTTCGTATGCTGCTAACGGGGTCCGAATTCTACCTAGTGATCCCTAGTTTCGGCTTCATTTTTCATTTCCTGTTCCATATGTTCTCTGTTATTGGTATATACATATATCCCTTTGTATCCCTTTATCCCCCATATAGCCCTGTAGAACAGGGACGCTCAAAACTAAATCCCCAACCCTAAACACACATCCCTAAGCAATGGTCGAATTCTTTTATCGCCTTCCATGAACTGTGATGAAGGGTCTGTAACTTGCTATGGACGATGGGGTTTAGGGTTCATAGTTTAGGGTTTGAGGTTTAGGGTTCGAGTTTTAGGGTTTAAGGTTTAGAGGTTAGGGTGATGTAGACCCCAAGAGATGAGCGGGGTGCTTTCTACTGTAGTGTAGTCATATACAGGTTCATCGGGCTGTTATCTCTAAACCCTAAACCCTGGATTTCTACTCATGGTTCAACTTGATGATTTGGGGTGTCAAATCAAAGGCGAGAAGATACCTGGGATACTTATTACCTAAATATGAGCTGTAGTCTAAGCTGCTTTAAAAGCCTTATATAGTATGGGGTATAGGGTTTAGGGTCTAAACTCCTTAAAAGGGGTCACATAGGTCATTCTACGGGGGACTACTACAGGGGTTGTCAAGGGGGATACTAGGAGTTTAGACTATAGCTCATATGGTTGCAGCTAGCTGTATCATTTTGGGGGGCACATCACCATACGTATCATTGCCCCTGAACTCCAAGTTAAGACCCTGTGGAAGGAGCAAGATTCTCATGTCCTCAAGGTTTCTGGATATCCTAACTGTGAGGTCATCCTTCAGCATGTTTGCTAAAGCAGTCCTACAGCCAGGGTAATATTTTGCAGCTTGGGGTGGTTCCTCTTTGGATATGGGCAGGCCTCCAAGACAGTTCGCCATGATACCATAGTTTTTTGAAACGGATCTTGATCACACAGCTTGCGATCATACACGTCCAGGGCTGAGACATCCTTTGCCAGACCAACTCCAAAGATTGGGAAGCCCATAAAGCTTTCACTAAGTCCTCTTCATCAAATTCAGCCAGACTTTTCTCATCCCAAGTTGGGGTGGTTAAGCGGGAAGGTAACTGCTGGTTGTAAACGTGATTCTGGAAATTCATCATGATCTAAACCATAAACCCTAAGCCCTTAAACCCTAAATCCTAAGCCCTTGGACCCCAAACCCTCTCCTTTAAGCCCAAAGCCTCAAAGCCTAAACTCTGAACTCTACGCCCTAAACCGTAAGACCTCCTCTTTCCTCCAGGTCTTTGCACATGTGGCTACTTGAAGGGCCCGGGGGGACCAGCAAGCAGATTAGTTAGCTACAAGCCATAAACTAAATCTACTGCTCGCCGTTATAAACCTACTTGCTAAGTCCCCCTGAGCCTTCAAATATGCCCCATCCCCATAAAAGCTCGGTATACAACTAGTTTCCATGTCATTTTCCATATTCTTTTCCACTTGGCTGTGCCTTTTTATTCTGGATGACGAGACAAGTCCAGGCCCATCCTAAAACCCTAAGCCCATCGACGCTCTAAACCCTGAGCCCTAAACCCCAAGTCCTAACCCCTTAAACCCCAAGCCTTAAATCTTAAACCTGAAACCCTAACTAAGCCCTAAACCTTAAACCCCAAGCCCACCCAACCCCAGGCCCTTCAAGCCGTTACTTAAGCCCCCCCCCCAATGGCCGAGATTCAATGTTTAAGCTCAACGCCACCGAGGTCCATATGGAGGGCTGTGAAAATCCCACGCTTAGGGTTCAGGATTTCAGGGTTTTTGGGCTTAGGGCTATGCTTGTTTGGGTGCCCTATATTCTATAAGGTTCCTGAAGATATTTTTTAGTGTCTGTTACCTAGAATCCTAATACTTAGCTGAAATTATAATTTCTACTGGGGTTCCAAATCCCTTAGAGTATTACGGTTTAGGGTTCAAGGTTTAGTGATGATGGGAGCGCACAAGGGACCACAATCTTGCAATCATCTCGGAGTTTCCCCGACATTTTTAGGGTATCCCACGGAGATCCTGCATGACCCTGGGTACCTTCTACCTTGGGAAATATGGTATTACGGTATATTCAGGCCATGCAGGATTTTTAGTATCAACAGTAGTTTTGACTACTGCATGGTATTTTCTGGAGAACCTCCGGTGAGAAGCAACCTTAGAGCCAGGAGAGGTCCCGGAGAAGCAGCAGGAGTTTGCCCAGAAAGTTGCAGCAGCGACTCTTCTTGCATGGCTTGCCTGCTACAGTTTAGGAAGCTTAGGGCTACAGAACCACCCAGGCAAGGGAGAGATTGGGAGATTTTAGGCTCGAGGGTGTGGGGATCCGGGAAAAGTGATCCAAGGTCATGGGTACCTTTGTCAGGCCAAAACCCTCTTAAGAATAGGCCCCTAGATTAGATCCCTTTTCGGTAACCTTAAACCCTAAACCTTCAACCCTAAGCTGGGCTTGAACCACCGGCACCGGGGCATTCGTTTTTTTTTTGGTTTGGGCTAACAAATAGGAAATTCAGAGGCTAGGGCGGGGTAAAAAGAAGCATGTAGGATTTCATCCAGACGGCCAGTTAATTCCCAGTAAAGGGAACATCAGATGGAAAGAGGAACGGACAACAAAATTGAAGCTGGGGTTATACAGAGGGTTTAGAGGGTCTTTCCTGTAAAGCCCGGGATCTGCTTCCTAAAAACCTCTAAGTGATGATAGTATTCTACATCCCGAAGCCCTTTCTTAGCTAGATATACAGCATGCAGGTTGTTACAAATTCACCATGGAATCTCTACAAAGTACTCATTGCCGCAAAGATTCCTGCAGATGTGTGTGTATGTAGGTATGCAGAACCAAATATGAATGACAAAGCAGCGTCTATTCCTACTTCTTGGCACATACTCAGATCCGGATGTGTCATGAATGCACAGGGACCCCATTTTCCAAATTACTTTACGGCCCCTGCCCCTTCGACTTAAGTCCTAAACCCTAAGGCCAAGGCCCCAAGGCATGCCGTTGTTTGTTCAGATCGATGCCGATGAGTTTAGGATGCCTATGCCATCCTTGCCTTGCAGCTTTGACCAAAAATCTTTGCTGGAATTGTTACCTTGCCACGCTGCACGGCCATGCAGGTGGCCAGACCGCGACGCGTGTTAAAGCCCTGAGGCCCTAAACCCTAACCGGCTTGACAGTTCTTGGTTGAGGCAGCGATATCGCGGCTGCAGGAAGCTGGGCTTGTCGACGAGCTCCTTGCCTGGGGAAATCATGTCATGTGTTGCAGGGTTTGTGGGTCTAGAGTTGTGGGGGTTTTAGGATTTTGGGTGAGATCCGGCTCCGCTGGAGAGGCCAGGAGGGGGTGAGAGAGAGAGAGAGATGGGGCGGGGCTTGGGGTGAGGACTTCGTAGAGCCTTTAGACAAGGAAGGGAGAGCTGGGCGCAGCTCCAGGGCTCTAGGGGAGAGGTAGAGGGGGGAGAGGGGAGAGGGAGATGGATAGGGGGAGGGAGAGATAGAGAGAGTGTTCCATGACTTGGGGTTTAAGGCATTCGGATTCAGGGTTAGGGCTTTCCTGGAAATACAGGGGCAAATGCGGTTTAGTGCTTAGGTCTTCTCAAAATGCAGTACCCTTGAAATTAGTCATAGACAGGGATCGTTATAGGAGACCTTTGCGAAATGCCCATATATCAGCCAGACGTAGTTGCACCCAAAAAGCGCACGTGCTTTGGGGTTGACTGGGGTTAGTCTGAAGTTCAAGGAGGATGCTACCCATCATGTTACCCTAAACCAAAACCCAATAGATTCATGCGGGTTGTGTATTGTCCTGCTCGGCTTCGGGTCAGCTCAGGCTTTTTGTATAGCACAGGTTCCCACATGACTACCAATATCAGGGGCAGGGAAAAGAAAATGGACAATGGAATGGAAAGTGTAATAAGGGGGTTTATAGAGATGATTCCCAACATTATACTCCTAGATTCCTTATATCGTGCTGGTATATGGTGCCTCAAGTGCAAAGTATTGGTAGTTATCCAGGCCTTGTATTAGGTTGGAACCGACAGGAGCCCAGCAAGCCTAAACAGATTTTGGGATTCAGGGTCTGTCTTCAGGGTTTCGGGTTTAGGGTTAGGTCGGTCGAAGAAACATGGAACCTGAAAGGGGACGGTTTAGGGTTTAGGGAGGACGGTCCCCATCACACGCCGGCTTTGTAAGTTTCCAATTTTAGCTGAGGTATTTCTAGGAGAAGATAGCAGAATGTCTTTCGGACTTTGTGAACTTCTGGTGGAGGTTTCAGATGAACATGTGTGTGCTCCTTAACAGGGACTCCAAACATGTAGGGACCTAAACAATTACCAAAATCATGTCGAGGTGTATTTCAGGTACTCTATACCAGAATAATGGAAAGAACCCTAAACCCTAAACCCTAGGACCGTAATATTAGTACTTATTTCGGCCTCTACGTTAGTCTCCTTAGAAGATCGAGGAGGCCCTAGGTTATAGCGCTCACCCAGCTTAGAGAACCTGAACTTAAAACCCCCAAACCTCAAGCTTGACCTAAGCCCAAGCCCTCAAACTGAAATTTAGGGTTTCGGGTTTAGGGTTTGGGGTTACTACATAGTATATTGGGGTTATTTCGGGATAATGGAAAATACAATGGAAACTGCTATCTAGGCATGTTTTGGAATCCGGCATAGTCTCCAGCTTTTCCGCCTAAAGCATACCCCTTTTTTCAAAGCCGCAACCTGCAAATCCAAAGCCTTAAATCCTCAACCCTGAAAGCTAGACTGGACCCTACATCCTGAAGTCTAATCCTTAATCCGAGACAGAACTTGAGTCCTGAATCCATTCCCTTACCTTAAGCCCTGAACTCTATAAAGCCTACATCCGAAGCTCTAAACTCCGAACCTGAAGTGGGAGTTTCCAAAAATGGGGGGGTTTCCGTGTTTGGGGGCCCCTAGAATGATTAGGGTTTGGGGTTTGTCTCCCTAGAATGGTGATAATTTATCAACGTCTCTGTTGGCCCCTTTTCATGGAAACCTCCGAACCCTAAACCCGAAGCCCTTGGGTGGGCTCACAAATGGCTTGGGGGTGTAGGGGGTTTGGGGTGTAGGGAGTTTCGGGTCTAGGGTTGAGGATTTAAGGTTCAGGGTTTTGGGTCAAGGGTTTTGAGGTTTGATGTTTTGACGTTCAGGATGTAGTTCTGTGGTTTTACGGTTTTGGGTTGTAAGGGTTTTGGTCTCAATGTGTTGGGGGTGGGCAATGCCCGCGCCCACTGGAGTGCCATTGGAATTTTGCTTTGGGACCTCCTCAGGTCTCCAATATTTTGATTGGAAACCTTCCAAATAAAGACTTCAGGAAGTCCAAAAAAACAAATCTTACAGGACAGGGGCGGGGAGACCTCCAATTTTTTGTTTGTACCTCCTCACGTTTTGGCAATATTTTTGATGGAGAATCTTGCCGAAACCCGACGGGGTCCCCTAAACACAAATTCTACAGGCCAGGGGCCTGGAGACCTCCAAAACTATGTTATTTCTTTGTTTGTGTTCGTACCTCCTCAGGTTTGGGCATGGTTTTCATCTCAAAGCCTTGTTGTTTAGGGTTTAGGGTTTACGTAGGGTGGGTTTTGACAATAGGGTAACAGAAGACAATGTTGTGGAACGTAATTCCTGAACTACCGGATACCGGGATTCCGGTTGTCTCAAAGCAGTTCATGTACCAGAAGCACCCAGCTGCACAAGGCTGAGTCTGTATAGGAAAACCGGTAAATCACTACAGTTTGCGGTGTTTTCGGCTGTTCTAAGTAAGGTTGTAAAATGGGTACAAGTAGGTGAACTGGACCCAAGACCTTCCGAGGGTGGATCTTAGCGGGGGTAACAAGATATGTACATACATACTGCATACATCATACATATGTGAATTACCCCAAAGCCAGAACCCTATATATATATATACATATATGTATCTATATATATACATACATATATTTATCAATCTTAGTAGTGGTGTGGGGACCACTTAGGGTTTAGGATCTAAGGGCTTAGGAGTTTTGGGATTTAGGGGTTTAGGGTTTAGGGGGTTTAGAGGTTTAGGGTTTAGCGGTTTGGGGGCTTAGGGTCGTAGGGCGTAGGGTTTCAGCTACTGTCAATAACAAGAGGTACCGAGGGACCAGTAAGGGTCGCTTTGGTAGTTTAATCTTCCTCAACAGGAACCCACGTCCATAAGCTATATAGGAAATCTTGCCTGGCGCATAGTGCTCCTGCAGAGGAAATAGGGTCACATACAGGCCTCCGAAAACGGTATCGCCTGATATCTACTCACCTGGAACTGTCATCGGTGTCTTTTTTTTCTATGGACCAAAAAAAACCGCTGAAGCAAAGACCAAATTTGCGCCCACAGGCGCGTGGTTCAAGCAAGCAAGTCAAGTTTCCAAGAGCGGTTCTGATTCCCTTCATAGTGTTTTGTGCATGTAGTTTCAAATCCAGTCGTCGTTTACGTCTAATTATGCTATGTGCAGTCTGTAGTGGCATGTTTCGTGTCAGCTTGTCCAACAATGGCATGCTCATTCGCATCTGACAGAGCTTTGAGCCCGCGGGAGAGAGAGAGAGAGATTCTGATTCTTCTGAGTTGCTGCACAATTTTTCAAAAGCGCTGCCCTGACCGGATCTTTCAACACCTAGACACTGTTAAATGAGCATCTTTGCGATACTTAAGCAGGTTCGCTGACAAGTGTGATGACCAGGGGCTGTGCCAGCAAGCAAGTGCTAATCATTTGACTGTGTAGCGAGCCATGTTTGAACCATGTTTGGGAGAGCCCTGCGTGTCCGCATCGGTTCAAATAATGCTGAGTCGTTCACAAGCAGACAAGTCCATGAGAGCGGTACCTCCTCCCAAGATCCTCAAGAGCAGCGGATGGACAAGCACGTGACTGGCTGCCGCGGTCCTGATCCATTATCAGTCGGACGAGTAGCTTCCACTCGCAGGGTCACGGGGAATTAGCCGCAAGTAGACCTACAGCACCAAGCCCTTTGTTATCTGCTGGGTAAGCTTGGGGGTTGAATGGTCAGGCCTTCTGGAATTGCAGCGTGCCTACACGGAAAACAACAGGCACGGGCATACTGGCAACCGTAGACCGTAACAGAGCGAAGGGCCCAACCGCAACGCCAAGCGTGTGAGCCCTGAGTGATGTAGCGGCGAGCTTGAGGGTTCTTGTGATGATTCTGGTGTGCTGCTAGAGGCCAGGCGGGGAGTGAGAAACATGGCAGGAATAGCGCAAAGCAGCTGGCGAAGGCTGAAAAATACACAGTGTAGACCCAAGCATTTGTCCAAGCGCAAGTCGTGTTTAGTGCTTCAAGGGGGGTGCACGGGTGGTTGTATGCGTAGGTGCTCAGAACCACATGACTAGCATGACTTGCTTGTCTGTTTGGCTGTGGGGTCCATGACATGTGAGACTCCTTTTGACTGTTTGACTGATTGGTCCCTGTCCAAAACCTTGCACGCTGACAGATCTCAAGGCACTTTGAAGTTCAAGTTGTGAATGCCAAGCCGCGGTTTTTCCACCCGCGACTTTTGACAGTTCTCCCAGGTCGGGCCATACCCACCATCATCACCATCATCACCATCACCACCACTCAACATCATCTGAAGATCGACCGCGGCCCCAGCAGCACTCCAGGCTGTGGGCGGCTGGGGCAATCGGGTAATAGTTGTCGAGGTTAGAGTACTTCTTCGGGATATCTTGAAGCATTAGCGGCGTTATGTCACACGTCGCACGTCGTGGATATGCGTGCTACAAGGTATTTCGTGTCGTAAAGTTAGGGACCCAGTAAGAAACCCGACGACAAATCCCCCAGGGCTTTACCTGAATGATGGGCTTCAGCCCAGAGATCAAGGGTTTGGACATGTTGGATTTAACGCAGGGGTTGTTGAATGTTTGGTTCTGGCTTCGGGCTTCAACGCTAGGGATTAAGGTTGGACATGCAAGTCTTTTTGGGTGTGTGGGGTCTGTTGTGTTACGGCTAGAGCTTCCTTTAGGGTGTGTTAGGTCTAGAATCTGGCCCAAATTCTCTATAGCCCCCCTTAAGTAGATGGAATATAGCTCTGTGTATGCTATAATAAGATCCCCATATACCCCATATTTTATCTGCTTAAGGAGGACTATACCCTAAATAGAGTCAAGGGGTTCTTGGGGCAAGTTTATGGATTTCTCGAGGCTGGGGCTAAATGGCACCAAGCAGTGAATGGGAGCAGTGTTCGGCAGGGTCGGGGATTCTGAGGATACATCTACAAGGTTCTAGAAAATAATTGTTAATTTCTGTTACCTAGAATCCTAATATTTAGCTGAAATTTAATTTCTACTGGGGGTCCAAATCCCTTAGAGTCATAAGCTACGGACGAAAATTTAGGTTGGGGGGACCTAGAGGGGACTATAAACGATTTTGGGGGGGACCTATTAAGGGATATATTACAAATTTATGTAGTCCAGGGTTCACATAGGAAATGGGAAAAGGGATTTGGGAAGTTCTTCATCTTGCTAAGCTGCGACTGAGGAAGGTTTCAAAGGTCCCCAAGCAACATTGCAAAATGCTTCTGTTTGTTTCGCAGTTGGGGCAGTTGTGGTGAAAATCCCAGGAATTAGTCTGTAGATCTGGTTTGGGTTCATGTTCATGAACTTGGGTTTGTGCTCCCCTCAGATGGGCAGCCAAGCAGGAAAGATCTCTGTGGGGACATTCGAGCTTGTTGCCGTGTGACACGGCTTTTTGGTCTGTCCAGGGGCCCACAGATCGGACAGAGCCTCTGAGAAACCCCGGTTTAGGGTTTAGGGATATATAGGGGTTGTATAGTGTTTACATATAGGAGCAATGGAAAGAAAATGGAAACTACAGTTTGGGGTTTAAAAACTAGTGTAACCCGCCTAAACCCTCAACCCTAAACGCCAGACCCTGTGAGAAACTCTTAGGTTACCCCATACTTCCCTTGTCGCAAGCCTTGAACATATAAAAAGAGAACGGAAACTACTGCTTAGGGTTTATAGATTAGGGTAACTTTCCTAAACCCTAAACCCAAACCCCTAGATGCTTTGAGAAACCCCTAGGTTACTCTATAACTCCCTTTTAGCAAGCCTTGGGCTGCAAAGTTTTGTCAAAGCGCTCAACCGTAAGCAACCTAATCAACCCTATGTCCTATGTGACCCTAAGCCCTAAGCTCTCAAGCCTCAAGCCTACATCAACTTACCATTATTTAGGGTTCCCCAGTTTCCTTTCTCTCAAAGTTTTCAGCCCACAATGACCCCCCCAAACCCTAAGTAGTGGTAATGAACTCCCAAACCCTAAGTAATGGTAATAAACCCCCAAACCTGAAGTCATGGTAATAAACACACAAGAAGAAGTCCTTAATAAACCCTAAACCCTAAACCCTCCAGGAGCGAGCAGGTTTGGCGGGCAGTACCTCGAGTCCGGACAAAAGGTGAGGAGTACGCTTAGGAATCCGACGGATAGGTTTCCCAAGAGCAAGGGTGCCCTTTAAAGGGGTCATGGGGGATATGTAGGGGAGATATTATGGGGATATATATATATATAGGGAGACATACATATATATATATAGAGGGATATACAGGATTTAGGGTTGGGGGTTTCGCAAAATGAAGGGCAGGTTGTTTGGGGGTCCCCCTATTCTTCGCGACTTCAGGCTTCACGGTTCAGGGATTCAGGCGAGAGGGGTTAGGGGCTTATGGTTTATGGGTTAGAGGGGTGTATCAGCTAGTGTCAATACGAGGGTAACCTACTAATGAAGGGTGCAGCTAGAGGTTGCTAAGAAAAAGTCCTGACTGTATCTGTCTTGATTCCCTGGTATCATACGGCCGCTGGCATTCAGGGTACCATACTGAAAGGAGTCATCATTCTGGCGAGCCCCTACATTCGGGTGCTGGGGATTTTCTACAACTTTAGTACTCCTTTTACATCCCACATGAAGTTAGCAAAAAGGTATATCTTTCGTGACGTTTCAAAATGATCCCTGCATGATCTGTGAGGGGTACCGATAAATTACATTTGAAATATCCCTGTATATTATCCGAATTCCTAGGCCACCCGTGCTTTCAAGTCACAAAGTGCATGAACGTACATATATGTACCCTGTGTATATTACCCCCGGAAAGTCCTGAAAAGGTAATTCTCGTTCTTTAAGCTCCTACTTAGGCCCTAAACAGTATCCCGAAGGGATACGCAGTTTCACTTTGCAACAGACCGCAGCTAGCCGCATGCATGAGGTCAGGACAAAATACGGAATTTTGATGTGAGATGGTTTTGACATTCGTGACTGTAAAAACCCATCTCAAATCAACAGTCCTCTTCTTAGCTGGGGTTTGGATTCTAGGCTTTCGAGGTTCAGGGTTTGGGGATTTAGTGTTTCAATTCAGGTTGCGCATAGCATGCTGGTTGAGAAGAAGGATGAAGTAATGGATTCCCACAATTATATTATACTAGGGTATATATAAGGTTATGTAGGAAAAGAAAATGGAAGCTACTATATTATACTAGGGTATATATAGGGTTATGTAGGGATAATGGAAAAGAAAAAGGAAGTTACTATATCATACCAGGGTATATATATATAGGGTGATGTAGGGATAATGGTTGGAAACCAGCGCAAACAGAAAGGCAACGAAGGAAGTTTCTCAAAATACAACTTGTCACAGGAATCCCTTCGTAACCCCATTATCCCGAGGGTCCTTAACTGCCCACCATTTTGAGAAGGTTTGGGGTTTTACGCCCCTACAGCGGCCCTAAATCCTAATGCCCCAAGTCATTTGCTGGCTTCGTGTTTGTCGGAAGCGTACGGTGTTCACCCTAGAAGTCCTATCCAGGCACAGCAAACAAAGGTCCACGGCTTAGTCGTTAGGATGTAGGGTTTCGGGATTAGTTTTTAGGGTTTTGGTATTAGAGTCTCTAGAGTGTAATGTAGACCCCTAATTCATGAACCCCCTCCGCTAAATGGGGGTTATCATAGGGATCCTAATATCAAGGCCCTGAAAAGGGTTGAGAAATCACGGGTCTACATTATAGGGTTTAGGGATTTGAGTTTAGGACCTAGACCTTAAATCTTAAACCTAAATCCTAAACCCTAAACCTTAAATCCTAAGTTTGAGCTTGGGGTTTGGAACTTAGGCCTCCCATCCCGGCCAGCCTGCAGCAACAGGTATGGGGAATCAGGGTTTAGGGGTTACCTGTGACCCACTTGCCTACAGTTTAGTATGAACTGCCCCTTAACTCGTGGGTAAAACCCATCAAGCTCTAGGTAATTGGGCTCACAGGCTTTGTAGGCCAAGATTGGTCCCTACAATGCCTTCATCGCCATATTTTCTCAGTATCTCCGAGAGGATGGGATTTCCCAACAGTGTGGACCTACTCCTAAGCCCTGAACCTTACCCTAAAACCCTAAGCCCCAAACCTTTAGCGTTGAATCTCTAAGCCCTAAACTATCCATTATTCGGTTTCCCGAGCCGGGGGTCCGAAATCCAAGCAGGAGCCTGAATGCATACCGCGGCCGTAGATCTAAAATCCCTAGATCTGCCCCCCCAACCGAACCCATGAGACCAGTTGAGCTATAATCTAAACTCCTTAGAGGGCGGTTATATAGGGAATTATTTCGGGGAGTATTCTAGAGGTTATTAAGGGGGAAGCTAGGGGTTTAGACTATATACCAGTTGAGATCCGCAGCCTGCTCAGCTTTCAGCTGGATATGTAGTGCTGCGTTGTGATGACCTCACAGGGCTACCTGCCACTGGTGAGCCGGGCTCTCAGCGCGCGGTGATTTATGTCTTAGGAACCCTAAACCCTAGACCCTAAACCCTAAACCGGTTTAGGGTCTAGGCTTCGGAGCTCCCAAAGTCAAGCTTCAGGGCAAACCGCATCCCCAGTACTCTAAACCCCAGACCCGAGCTCCAAGCCCCAAACAAACTGAAAGTGAACCCGATATATCCCTTAGATTACCCCAGAGAAGCCCATGGAATTCCTTATATGATTCCTATATAACCCCTACCTTTGTCATGCCTAATTCCTAAACCCTAAATCCCAATCTTTGGCGTGCCGAGGTTCCGAGTTGACAAGTAGCCCCGCCGCATCGCCGCGCGTGGCCCCTCGTCCGAGCTTATGGTCCTGGTGCTTCAGGGTTGAGGGTTTAGCGCAAGTCGGCTCATAATAAAGGGTTCCTCTAAAGGGCTTAGGGTTTATGGCTTAGGGTTCCTTTAAAGGGTCGACTGATCTATCTCCGATCTGGGGTAGCCCCGTAATAATCATGTCACAAATGTAGGTTTGAGAATATATTTGGAGTCAGTTCAAACCCAATGACATCGTTGCCCCGATTTCTTGATTTTTTCGACTGTATAAATGTGGGGGTTGTTACAGTAACAACTGACGGCAGGATTTTATAGGGCTGCGCTAAAGATTTGAGGTGCAGGGTTGCGAGTTGAAGGTTTAAGGGCTTATTGTTCTAGAGCTGCCAGGAAGTAATTCTTACTTGCCGTGATAGAGGCTGGTTTTTAGTTCCATAGTTTTTGGATAGTTTGACATGTTTCACCCCAAGGGCTAGGGATGCTACCTGCTGCCCCATACAGTAATTGGTCCCAAAATCCTTTCCTTTCTTCTTTATTGCTTCCATTGAGCACCGAGGGGAGGGAGAGGTTGAGGTTGGATTATTCCTGGGAGTTAAAGATGGAGCTACATTGCGTGCCCTTGCCTTACCCCAAGGTCTTGCACTGACAATCCTCCGCGCTGTGAGTTGGAACTAGATTTATCTGGATGTTGCTTTCTCGAGGATGCGTGAACTAGTCCCGTGACGTTTGTAAGCTGGGGAGGGAGGCGGGGGGGAGGTGTTTCAAGTATGAAGAGGACTGGGCGAAGGGGAAGGGCTGATTGCTGATCGTTTAGGGTGTAGGGTTTAGGGTCTGTTCTTTTTGCCTTCTCTTGACCTGCTGACTCGAGGAAGAGGCCTCGGACATTGCCGAGAAATGGCTCCTCAGCACGGCAAGCGACACCGAGGCGGCTGCAGTCAGAAAAGTCTGCTCAGGGGGGTTATATATGAGGGGTATATAGGCATAATTTTGCAAAAGAAAATGGAAACTACTATGATGGGTATATTGGGGACTTTAGGAGTATATAGGGGTTATATAGGGGCTATATACGGATAATGGAGAAGAAAATGGAAGCTACTATTTAGGGTTTAGGGTTTAGGGACAGTGACTGTATCAGGCACAGGTTTCTTGCTGTTATCATGGACATATAGTCCCCCTTAAGTAGATAGAATATGGCTTTGGGTATAGTATAATAAGATCCCCGTATACCCCATATTCTATCTACTTAAGGGGGACTATATATTGGAGTGGTAGCCTGCAGAATGCACTAAGTAGAAGCAATCTTACAATTGTGTTGCCAACAGCCTAGCAGCCTAGCATTGTATCACAAAAATGCATCCAAACTCAGCCCTAAATCTAAACCTCTAACGACTAACCACTAAACCCTAAATAGCAGTTTCCACTTCATTTCCGTTAACCCCAATATATCCCCTTATTCCCCTACAGCCTTACGTTACGTGGAGCCCGGCTGAGACGCCACGCTCAAGGTTCGGTTGTCAAGGGCGGCGCGAGTGTATTCCTCAAGCTTAGTGTTCTTTTATGTTGCGTCGGAGCAGATACTGTCATGAGGCTTGTGTTTAATTCCAGTTTCTGAGTGGGGTGCTGAGAAAAGTCATTTAAGCGGCTCAGACGAAGGAACTCATGCCTCCGAGTTCAGCAGACGGTGGAACTAGTTAGAATATTTGCGACAGCATGCCCATCCTACAAGCAACTGCATGTACATTGGATGGTGGACTGCAACCCTAAACCCTAAACCTTGCACCGCAAGAGACGAAGACCGCATTCTGCATGAATGGCAAGCAGTGAGCATGTGATGCTGTGGAGTGAGCAAGAATTGCTGAGTTGGTCAGCAACAGTGCATGTACTGATTAGGTGGATAATTCACAGAGTGCTGTTTGCGGTCTGTTTGCAAGCTACTAGTGTGAACTGACTGTGAGAGTGTCATGACCTTCAATGCCTGTGTCGGCACGAATGATGCCAGTGTTGCTGGCAGAAAGTAGCCTGACCTTTTTCTCCAAAGCGAGATCCCGGACCGGACAGTTCTTGCCGTGCCTGCCTTGTGCGATGCGCGTGTCTAAACCTTGCACCCCGAACCTAAAATCCTAAACCTGAAAACTTAAATCCTAAACCCTGGTCCCTACCCCCTAGGGCCTTAAAACCTAAACCTTAAACCCTATTCCCTGCACTGCAAGGACATAAAGGCTGTAGCCTTGGAAGGTCCCGCAAAGCCGCCTGACGCCTAGGCTGAACCTCCTTTTAGCCATACAGAGCCCTTCCCCAGGTTTAGGGTTTGGGGCCTGGCATTTAGGATTTAGGGTTTGGGGTTTGGGGTTTAGTTTAGGGTTTAGGGCTTACCAACCCCCCCCCCAAAAGATCCTTGAATATGTACATCCCATCCCCCCAAAGCCCCCATCCCCCCCCAAGAGCTCGAAAAGGTCGCACGCCTCCTTGGGATGCTGGCAACACAGCGACCTGGAATCCTCCAAAGAATTGGGGTGGGGTCCCAAGCGGGGTTGTGTAGGCCATTATATAGAGGAGCATCATGAGGTTAGAGTCATTTAGGGGGATAATAGGAGTTTCGAAAATGGCTCATATGAGATTCATGGTGTGGGAATCCATTTTCGGGCTTCCTGCTTAAGGGGTGCATAACTGCGAATGCTAGTTTTAAAGGTTGTAAAGAATTTGTTAGAGGCATCCGCTGAAGGTTGCTTTCTTGAGGCTTGTAGGGGATCTCCTGAATTTGACATAGCCACTGCCAATCTTTGTTGTCCGCACGTGGCAGCTTCGTCTTCAGTGCTGGTTTGTGGTGCCCCTTTCCGACATCCAGCTAGCTTTAGGACCCAGACAACGAAACTATAGGAGCTACTATGTCGGAATACTGCACAAACTATGAGCGTGTTGCTGCGTTGGGGTCCTTATAAAAGAGATCCAAACTTTTTTCTTTGCCAATGTACAAAATGAATCTAAAATTCAAACTCAAACATACCGACATTCTGGTGAAGTTTCAGCATTTGGGCATGTCCTGTTGGATATTCAGGAGTCCACGGATTATAGGCTTTTGTTCCAAAGGGATGTGGGAGCTTGCGGAGAATCCAGAACTTTGAGCTTTGCTTCCTTTCCGCAGGATGTCAGAAAGTTTGCCCAAGCCCAAGTTCTCGATTAGTCAGGCCTCTACATTCCTACAAGGTTTTTGAAAATAATTTTAATTTCTGTTAC
>CAJNIZ010044456.1:0-33046 GCA_905231905.1 Symbiodinium pilosum
TTCAGGATTGAGTGGTTTAGGGCATTTGGGTTTAGAGGTTATTCCGGAACCCTAAACCTTGAGGGCTTTGGGTTTAGACTCCAGCGCATGAAGCATTGCAGTATTCGACAGAACGAGTAATTAGCCTGCCTGTCATGTCATGCTGACTACCCTATCTGCTATGTGGGCTCTTCCAACTACAGCTGGCATTAGTCACCAGCAGCTACTAAACCTTCAACCCTAAACCCTACGTTCTGATCCTCCAAATACCTTCGTGCTTAAGCTTGGTGGTGCTGTTCGCAAAGGCAACCCCCTGGAAGACATTTATGGCATAGCTTTCAAGCGACGAATACTCAGAATATGTTGCTTTCAGAACCTGCGAGGCTGAGTTCGCGGTCTCATGAGAAGCCTGACACTCACACAAGAAGAGCAACCTTTCAGGCATGAAAAGAGATCAGCCAAAGTGGCATAGTGCAGGGTATTACAACTGCCTCTTCCGGTGTCAAAGACTGTGAATCACGGCAACTATTCTCAAACTGTACCAAGGCCCTTCAACGTGCTTGTCTGCGCTGTACGTGCGTCTAGTATTCGTTTAAACCACAAACTTGGTTGGCAACGACGTTGACATATTATTTTGGACCACTTACGACAGTAGACACATCATCCTATTGGTCAGAATGCATGTGCCCAACACATCCATGCACCCTCCCCTAAGCAAATACGGAATGCCCTGTGGCCGCATTTAGGAAGACAGTAGTCTTGTAGGACACCAACAAACCCCTCATGCAGACATCATCGTACTGCTAAGTACGCAGCATTGCGTATTTCAAAAAGCTAAACCCAACATGTAACCGAAAGCTGACATGCGCACGCTAAAGCCGAGCGCCGAAGGACCCAATTTTGGTTTGCAATCAAGAAGACAATGGGGAAGTCTTGTTTTGCTCCGTTCTGGGAACCCCTGTGAAGCACCATGAACGTCACTGTTCAAACCATGCATTGCCCATATTCCAAGCTCTGACACAAAACAGCCTAGGCTCTAGAGCTTAACCGTGCTACCCACACCAGAGCAGTACATCCTGCGTGTCAGTCACTGGGATACAACTATCTTAATATTCAATGTTGGGCTGTGAAGATTAGACTTGTAGAGTCGTGTTTGGGAGATTCCATGAATGAGGAGGCCCAATAAAGACCCACTGCCTTATCATCTTTTCTAATGTCAGCCCCGAAATGAAACCACCAAATTTTTCGGAACTCCTAAACCCTAAGCCATAAACCCAGGCAGTAACGCAGAGCAAGCCCTGAGGAGACACGGAAGAGACGCTGGGAAGGTCAAAAGACCATGTGAGCTATAGTCTAAACTCCTATAGTCCCCCTTAATAATGGAGAATCAAATGGAAAAGAAAATGGAAAATGAAATGGAAACTGGGATTGTATATAGGGGATTATAGGGGTTATAATCTAAACTCCTAAGTATCCCCCGTAGTAACCCCTAAACTCCTAGCATCTCCCTTGAAACCCCGATGCTCCCCAAAAGAATCCTCTTCAAGAAGTTTAGACTATAGCTCGTGTGCGGCTTCAGGGCTTAGGATCACAGGTAAGAGAGTGCAGAGTCTTGGTCTTTCGGTGCTGTGTGGTGTTGGGTTTGGAAGGGTTTCAGGGGCGCTTTAGGGCTGTCCAGCTCTGGGACTTGCTTGGGTTTTTGGTGCACTTACAAGGAGCACCAAACAGACTTGGGGAACTACTGCAAAACTTGACTCCGCGATAACATACACTGCGAGAGCCAGGGTTTAGGCCTAGGCTCTACTTGTTGAGCCCAAGCACAAGTTCAGCGGAAGCCTAAAGAGCACGGACAAGTGCTTTCAAGTGATAACAAACCTAGCCTCAACACAAGACCAGAAGAGTTTACACACGTTCTTCTTACAATGTTCCGTAATCGAAAACCTCTGACACTCAACTTTCAGGGACAAGGGTTCGTGGTTTGCAGCTTTGCGTTGTGCGTTCGGTGTTTGGGGTTAACATTCCCTAAGGGTCCAAGGACCCAAATAATAGGGTTTTAGGGACGAAATACCAATAATAGTAGTATTTGGGCCCTAAAACCCTATTATTTGGGTCCTTGGACCCTTAGGGATTGGCTTTGCGAGCCAGCAGGAGTCTGCACGACCCGTTTGAGAGATGATCTGTCCGAGTGCCCTAGCCTGCAACTGGAGAGATACAGTAACATTGACAAACATATATGGGATTGCAATTGTTGGCCTAATCCCTCAAGCCTGTTCCCTTAGCACCAAGATCCTATACCTTAAATGTGCCATAGTATACTATAATGTATTATCATATACCAAAATATACCACAATATACTACAAAAGACCACCATATACCACAATATACCATGATATACCATAATATTCTGTATTTACCCCTGAACCCCAAAAAGAAATCTACCTTGATTCCCTCTTCTCTACTCAGGTGATTGTTGGACCCTCAGCAGGTGCTGACTGAGCTTGGCCATTGCAATCGGGATCTTTGAAGGCATCAGGGCAGCCCTTCAAGTAGACTGCGTTCTATGGGCTTCGCGTTCCCCTTAAGCAGATAGAATATGGGGTATATGGGGATATTATTATAACATACCCAAAGCCATACTCTATCTACTTTAAGGGGGGCTATAGAGGTGAGGGTTCGCAGTTTGTTTAGGACTTGCTTGGAAGTTGCTTATGGTTTGCTTTTGCAGTCCGGACTTTGCAGCTTACTTACAGCGTTTGATTTTCATAGGCTGGCTTGCTCCACTTCAACGCGCCCCTCTCCCCAACCTGTTAGATGCAAACATGGTGCAACTCGGAACATGTAGCATTGCTATGAGACAAGCATTCCGGACAAGCCAGGCTATTGGACATGTATTACTTAGGAGTACCCCCCACCCTGTGATAGTGACCATAAAGGATATTATTGAGTACATCAGGGTCCGATTATATTCCTACTATAGCACTATTACAGGGTGGAAGGTCCTCCTAATTTATCACAAGAAGCTGGCTACATGGCTACTTCTCAACACAACCGTGCCAAGACCCCTAATATGAAGGATCCCAGAATTCCCTTGCTCATGACTGTATTTTCCTAGGGTCATTAGAGGCCCTGCGTTTTGTGAGACCCCAACGTCATCCATTTTCAAAATCCATACTGAGTAGTGCCTTGGTTCTGAGCGCGTGCTGTCCCTAGACCTGGTGAAGACCACCCAGAATGTGGATGCCTGATTTTTTCCCAATAGTATTCTGTCCCTTAAAATGATTGTGTAACTGTAGCATGGTATACCCCACACCCTTCTTCTGACAAAATCGGCCCTACAGACTCTCCCTTTTGACCAATACATAAACGCTCTAGGTTCCATATCATGTTCCACTTGATGGTGCATTTGATTCTCTGCCATTCGGATGAAGTAGCTCTTTACATGAATGCACCCGTGCAGCTCCTAAGCTTACTCCAAGATGGGTCAGCCTGCACCGCACAGCATGGTGGGAAAACAGGCTTGGGCGTAGTGTCGTACATACGTGTGCATATAAACTAAACCCTAAACCATACACATGTATATCTACCCCTCTGGCCTGATAAACCTTTGTTACCCTGTAGGCAATCACTTCTCAAAATGGGGCTCCCTTCAAAGCAGTATCATCCCTAGTAGAAGGATCACCGATGTTTGGGAAACAACTTATGGAACTTGCTATACATAGGGTTTACTCTTGTCTACCCCAGATACTATAAACTATAGATCGTTTTGGAACCCCCAAAAGCGGCCCCTAAATTTGGACACGCATAATCCTATAAACTGTTCTATCATCACAAATTCCATTTCATGGTCCATGTCCTTTCTCCCTTTGGTTTTGCCATCCCTTATGTGTTCCGATATACCCTTCGAAAGGACCCCGGGTTTTCTCATGTCATGTTCGGTCTGATTTTTTTCCCTGGATGATCTCCGATATCCCGAAACCCTAAATCTGAGAGAGTGGCCACCATTTGATTCTAATTTTGATTCTCCATTCTGGCGGGGAATATCACTCTGCAGGGCCTGGATCATCAAAGAACCCGATGTTGGGAGAGTTGCGATGCAGCAGGGTTGGCGCAGTCATGCATGCCCGGCATCCCTGTATGTTCAGCTGCGGTTAGGGTTTAGCGTTTCGGGTTCAGGGCAAAACGTCTTGCGGCGTTTGACTTCCTAGAAGTCATGTCATGTTTCTGCGCTACGTTGCTCTGGGTCCTCTTTATGGTTGTACTTAGTATCCCGACTGTTGTTCACCTAACAGTGGTTCATATCACGGGCATCTCTCAATCAAAGTGGCGCTCTGTCATCACACTTCGAGAGAGGTCCTACTGTCTGTTGTTGAGCAGTAGGGAAAGAACAATTCAAACTTTCTTCGTTCAACGCCAGATACCAGCCCGCCGAAAATCATAAATCAACCCTCAACCCAAAAACCTAAGATATCACCAGCTAAATGAACCGATCCCTTGACGGGCATGCACGAGAGGCAAGAGGGTCGGTGGCATCCCCTTAGGGAACCTACCAAGGATTACCAAGGCAATCCTCCGAGAGACTCTGACATATGCAGGCGCAAGGCTTTAGGGAAGCCGGGTAGGGATTTAGGGTTAAGTAACAGCAGACTTTCAAGAAAAGGTGTGGAGGTTGGGAGTGTTGGCTCTTCAAACGATTCCTTGGAGACCCCTTTCTTGCGAAACATCTACCTCCGTGGCCTAAATAATCACAGAATGATTTTGAGGTCTACTTGAGGTACCCTAGACTCTAATTTATACTTTTTACCAAGAATCTAGAACCCCTATTGAAGCCCCTGTGTAAACAAAATTTCCATGTCATATCCATTTGATTCTCCCATTTGGGCGATTATGTCACCAGATGCTTTATTTGCTCCCGTCAGGCCCCTGCATCACATGAGCTATAGTCTAAACTTCTAGTATCGTCCATAATAACCCCTATAATAATCCCCTATACAACCCCCTGCAAGGAGTTTAGCATAGTTTAGCCTATAGCTCATATGATTTTCTTCACTTCGCAGCGGAGTCCAGGAAGTGCCTTCGAAATCCCTATGAAGCCAGAGACAGATCAACGGACCGACTTCTTCAGGTTCAGGTGGAAGGTTTAGGGGGTATAGTGTCCCTTAAGTAGATAGAATAATCTTAGTATATCTTAGTATAACATACCTAAAGCCATGTTCTATCTACTTAAGGGAGACTATATTTGTATCCCCATTCACCTCTAGCTTTATGGGTTATACCTACTAACAATATGTTATTTACTACTAAAACGGTAGGTAATTCAAGCAAGTACGGGTCCCGAGATGAAGAGCTTAGGGATTCAAAGGTTTGGGGTTCAAGGGTTGAGGTAGACAAGTGTTTAGCCCGCGGGTTTGGGGTTTAAGGGCTTGGGGTAACCCTAAACCCTAAACCCCAGGGAGTTAAGAGTTTCAGGGTTTTCCGGGATGCTCTCGGGCAAGTCTACGGTTTTGAGGCTTTCCATTATTACAACCACCCCAATGACCTCATACCACTTTAGCAACCCCCCAATTTACTGTCCCTGGACCCCGGGCAGAAGCAATGACTTCAGGATTATTATGTACCAGAAATCGAAAATGATTTACGAAACTTGACGCCCAAACTTGGTGGTTACCGTAGAAGATTAAGCAGCAAGGTGCTAACAGGTGCAAACATGCTAAACGACATAATGACGAAGCCTGCAATGGAGAATCAAATTAGAATGTAGGGAAACGTGGACAATCAAATCGAAGCTGGGTTTATGAGTTGATCCCCAAAACCCTTGATAGGAACCCATCCGGGCCCAAATTACATCACACTTAGGTACGTGCTTGGACCTATAGGGCAGGCAAAAAAAAAGGCACTGCTTACAGTAAGAAGGGAAGACTCCAATCTTTGCTGTTAATTGAGAACCCCCCTACTCCCCTCTACAATGCCCTATTATAACCCACTTTAAGGAGTCTTTGCTGTTAATGGAGGAAAGCTTGCACTAACTCGGGCTCCCCCACGACTAGAACTTTGGCAACTTGAGGTAGTGAAGGGCCTCCTCCCTCAACAGTTGCAGTTAGCCTGAAACTTCCCTTAGCCCCAGAGGTTATGAACAGGACACCGCTCAAGCAGTAGCGCATCTCCCTTGCCCGTGCTGTTTAGAGTAAGTTACATAAGCGGACGGCATCAATAAACCCATTCCTGAACACAGTCCCCGTGACCCGCGTGAACACGCTGATCCCACCGGCTGCCAGAGAGACAGGGGTGCCACAGGTTGGGCTTGGTGATTAAGAGCTTTAGGGGCTTGGGGCTGTCCGATTTTAAGGTGTAGGAATGTGTAGTTCAGGATTGTGGGATTGGGCAGACCCTTTCTGAGCAGGCAAAGCACATCGACAGCTGGAGAAATGAAGTAGTAGCATCAAGCACTTGGGAGTTTTCCGGAGAACTTCCAAGACATCCCATGACATTCCCTAAGGGGGACTTCCGTGGTCTCCTGTAATCCCACTGCATAAAGTAGCGCTAGCTCAACCTATCTTGAAGCACTCTCACGTGTGTTGCGATGGAAGACCCTTAAGTCTTTTTATGAAAGGGAATCTTGGGTTTCCGGGACTAACTTCCCCCTCTTAGCCAATCCCCCAAGACCTGAAACCCTGAAGCCTGACGCAGTAACCGTGCTCAACTTGCGGACCCTTCGCTACTCCAGCTGGAATCGTGGTCCCGTTACCCAGCACCCCGGGACTTGAAAGTAGGTTCCACTTCAAGGCTGAATAATACAAATTACAGTAGTTCATAGGAATCCTACATGGGGCAAGAGCTCTTCAATCCACAGTTGTACAAGGTACTACATCGGGGGTCTCTTTACCCATCTCCTCCCAGGGGACTGGGTATTGACAAAGGTATGAACGCCGTCCAACGGTGCTCAGCAAAGCTGATGTTCTGGATAAATTACTTGGAGGCTTCTCAAACAAGGTGCGCAAGCCTTGACTCTAGGCGTTCTTATGAAGGATTGCAATAGAATTCATGGGAAACTTCACGGCAGGGTTCAGGTACGATTCCTTCGGTGTAAGGGGCTGCAGCAGCGGCTGTAATTGTCGGCCCGGAAGGTTCAGGCACTTGGACACACCCCAAACATGGTAGAACTTTCAACCTCCCAACGGCAATTCTACTACTTCATATTCGCGGAACCCTACAATGTCATCGATCTACACATACTGTGAGGGCTGGGTCAAGTAGAAGTGACTGCTGACCCTTAGGGACTACATAAGCTTCAATAGGTCACACTGCATGCCTGACTTAATCTAAACCTAACAGACTTACAGTGCAATTAAGCCCAAACCCTAGACCTTAAAAGCCCTGTGTAGCCTAATGTACCCGCGGATCAGCCCAAATTCAAGCAATTCTCATTCTGTCCCACGGTGAAACTGCAGCAGAGCACCGTTGTCAGCGGAAACAAGTGGCTACCGGCCAGGATTTTGTTCCCGCGGATGTGTCATGTCCAACCTAGGATCGGCGCTGGGTTTCTGGCTTTCATAGTTCTTAGTCAAGACTCACTTGGGCCGTTTTTGTGGGGTATGAAACGAAGCCAGGGACTTGCATACAGCTTCAATAATGACAACAGCACGTTCAGTGCTGCTTGGAGCATTGGCAAAGGCCATAAAGTAGTCAACGTTGTAGTGGTACTTGCATGACTGTCAGGGTGGAATCCTACTGAAGATTATTTAACCGTGGTAAGCCCAAGTAAAACGACATGGTCGCTTCACTGTATGACTCACAGAAATCCTGAACATATGGCATATTTCGCACGTTGTGCCTACAGATTTGAGTTGCGGATTGTTTTGTCTTTTGTTTGGGGATCCTGGGCGCGGATGTCTTGACAGCTGGGGCAGACTTTTTGTCTCCTTAATCAGCCATTGACACACAGCAAGGTCTACGACCTGCTGGGCGCCCAATGGGCCCCGCCAAGATTGCAAAGTACGAGAGCAAAGCGCCTAAGCCTAAGCACAACCAAAACAGGCCTGGTATCCTACACTTAGCCTAAACCGGAGCTCGCCCTCGATGACGACCTTGACTACAGTAACATCTTTTGGTTTCCCGAAAAGCAACTTGAATCCGCGTTCCATACTCACTAAAAAAGCGCTCTCTGCTTTCATGGTGCGCTGCTTCGATACGCGATTGCCCATACCGACCACGAACCTCCAACAGGGCAAGCTTTTGGGTTAGAGTTTCATTGGCCAGTGATTGGCCCGGCAAGTCCCCTGGACCGCAGAAATACGTAAAATGATAGCATGTTTGGTTCTTGTCATGGGTTTCGGGATACAAGCTTATCTTCTCCTCGGGTCCAGGTATTAATGTTAACATCCCATTAATGAAGGGGGTGGCAATACTATTTTGTCGCCGAGCCAGAAAAATCCCGGAGGTATTAATGTTAATATCCGATTAATAAATGGGGGTGGCAATAATATTTGTCGCCGAGCCAGAAAAATCCCAGAAGATAGCGTTTTCTTTCTAACAACTTCAGAGCCCCATAGTATATAAACAAGTTCCATCAGCAATAATACGAGGGTGGCAATACTGATGTCACTAGATCTCCTTGTGCTACTCGTACTACGACTACGAGCTGCACTACCTAGTCCTACCCCTACCCCGTGGTTTATTATTGGAACCCGCGTTCCATATACCAAACACGCACGCAAAACAGGTGTTTAGAGGAGGATCCACTTTTGGCATGGTAACATTTCTGATTATTGCTGAGATTATCATGACCAACATTGTTTCTTCTTCTAGTTCTTCTACCACCACCACCACCGCCGCCGCCGCCGCCGCCGCAGCTGCTGTTGCTGTCCATTACAAGAACCCAGCACACGCTCATCTAGGGGCATACAGGTTCCAATGATGATTCCGGGTATTGGAAGAGATTTGGGCTTTGTACGAAGGCTGTGAGAGAGCAAGCCGCGAATCGGATTAGGACAATCTCCGAAGAAAAGAAGACAGCGGGAAAAATGCAATTGATGGACTGTCCGTCTAAACCCTAAACCCTAAACCCTGTATAACTTGGGGGGTTATAGGGATCCACTCCTACACTCTCTCCCCTCCTTTACTTGGAGGGGGCCGTGGGGACTTAATAAATAGGATAATAACCCCCCTAAGCCATATAGTAACCCCAATTATCCCCATTCACTAACCTGCTTACTAAGTCCCCATGACCCCCCCAATAGGACAAGCCCTAACAGTCAAGTCTCTCCGCACCCTCCTTGACCGTTGAATGACTGCTTTGCAAATCATGACACCACAACCAGGCGCAAGGACCCACATAATAGGGTTCTAGGGCCCAAACACAATTAATTTTAGAGTATTTGGACCCTAAAACCCTATTGTTTGGATCCTTGGACCGTTAGGGTAGGGTTTCAACTTCCAGGTGCGGGTTCGGCTTGGGGCTTTAGTGTTCCAGGGCAGCTTGGGGTTTTGGTTTTAGGGTTTTGGGCTTATTCATCCCTTGGCAAGGCTCACCCAAAACAATGTGGCGCCTCGTCCGCAAGGTGTCTGAGCTGCATTGAGATGAACTTACGCATGTCCACCAAGTCCTGGCAGGGCTTACGGTTTAGGGGGATTAGGGGGTTTGAGGGAAGTGGTGTAATAAGGTTTGGGCTAGGGGATCTGGATGCCAAAGCGTTCTGGCTGCTGGTCTTCATGGGGTCTTGGATGCCACGAAGACTTTCAAGCTCATGGCTTTAGGCACGCACTGGGCTATTGTGACGATTCATTGGTTCAAGACTTTGTTGGCGTGATCGGGAGTCTTGAAACTTGCCATTGAAGCGCGTAGCGCTCAGGTTCGGCACCTACGCGTACAAGCACTACGCAAATTGCTGCAGCAGTAAGCCTACTTGTACCTTAGCCTGAAACTGTGACACTGAAACTTACACCACAAAGCGTCAACCTTGAAAGGAAAGGCAGACTTGCAGGTCCAGGGCGGCAGTTTGTTTATCCTTCCTTGCATCTGCAACTGTTTTCCAGAAAAAAAACAGCTAGCATCTGGTGCTTCAATACGTCCCCATTGTACTCTACGCCCTACCTCAAGTCCATGAATCCAAACCCCCACCCTACGGCAGAAGCCTAAGTTCCCCTTGTCAAAGCATCGGCATGACGTTTTTTTCACTTACCTGGGCCTCCTCTGTGCAGTGTGTGGATGGGGGCTGTAGGGATAAATAGGGATTTAGGGGCTCAGGGTTTAGGTCTTGTACAGATATTTGGAAACACCAGGGTTATTGCGGCTTAGAGCATAAGGTGACTCAGCTTTGGACAGTGCGTTCACATACTGTATAGTTCTTTGGCTCCAAGTATGCACTGAATATTGATTCGCGCCCAGACATCAGGATGTGGAGCTGGGGCTAAGAAAATGTCCATGGACGTCGAGCAAAATGACTTTTGACCTTCACACAATGGAGCCTTCAAGGGCAAAAATCCATATCCAAAACCCTTCTGCGCGATGCATGGGGATATCAGGATATCTCAAATTCAGATTCACATCCGGCCTCTGTCTACTAAGTATCTCCTCCTTCTACTGTACACAATACGAACAGCCGTGTGGAGATAAGATCTGACCTCACCGCGTTGTGCACCAGACACTAAAGAAAAATAATGAGGTGCGTCTTGATGCCTAGAGTCCCGCTTAGGTAGATAGGGTATATGCCCTAAATACTACAGTAATTTCCATTTTCTTTTCCATTACAGCTAGATAAACCCTATATAATCCCTATATAACCCCAAGGGGGACTATAGCATCCCTTAAGCTCTGGACCCATAGAACTTGCAATGCCGTTCAAGCGGCCAAAGCAAGGACTTGCTGAGATAATCTGTGGGACCAACAAAGAAACCAGAAAAACAAAAGATTCCAACGTTCGAAAGTTGTTTCATGTTAAGTAGCTCACAGAGGAAATCGTAACACCAACTCCATTCTCCTTCCCAAGGCAGGAAAATTATCTGGAACGACTCCCCCTGCCCATCGTCGACCTTGACTGTCGTGTTCTTCTGGCTCCGGAATTGAGTCACGAGCTCCACGAAATCGCCTTGTGATGTGGTCTTTACGGAAAATGCTTCTCTCTAAACTAGGAAATTCCCTGGGTATTGCTATGGGATGGAGACCATGGAAGCAACCTCACGAGTACTTCTAAGAAGCCCCATCTACGCTCCACAAGGCCTGGAACGGAATCCTACGTCATATGAGTAGTGTTTTTTGGTGGTTGAACCTAGTAAGATTATATTCCTTATAACACATACTATACCCCAAAAGGAGGATATAATCTTACTCTATAGCTGGTACCATAACATCCCCAAACAAAATACTACGTCATATTGACCTCGGGATTCTTGGTGGAACCGAACTTCCTAGTTTAGGGTTTAGGGTTTAGGGAGAAAACAGGGCACGCGTGGGCGCGGAGGATCCATCCGCCATGAACATCCACGCATGGAGCTTCAACTGCAGCAGCTGCAAAATACGAATGACAAAACATTGCAATGGCAGTGACAGCCATGATACCCGGATTTTTTGTGAGATGCCATTGATAGTTCCCACAAACATTGATAGACACGGGTTCCATACTAGGGAGTTATTATTGGCTATACTAAACTACGTAAGGGATCCCCATGTTCACCCTCATTGGTCCCCTGGTAATCGTGTATTGGCAATTGCGCAGGTCATGATTCAGAGTAAATGGAAGACGGACGCCTCGATGGAAGTTGCAGTGACAGTGGATACAACAAGTGCCGAGAAAGGCTTACTGAAGATGAATCCAGTGCCGACTATACGGACTCTTGGGCACATGTTTCCGTGGCAACATGTGTTGTGCCCATATGTCACATGTGGCGCAGTGTTTGTCTGGAAGGGTTCGGCCCAGAGAACGCTCCCAAACAAGGAACGCTTTATGAGTGTGGCCTTCGTGGGTCCTACAGCGGCTATCGGACATAACACCCGCCCAACGTAGAGTCGAGTTCGTTTCTGAAATTCGAGGTCAATTTCCTAACCTTCATATCGGGGTTTCCAAATTGAAGGGCCCCTGCGCCGACTAGCTCCCAGGCTCCAATGTGACCCTAAAACTACAGTTCCACCTTCTCCAATTCAGATTGCTGTAGGATGTTACACTCATCCATTACCCGCAACCCCTATCCAAAGCTGAGTGCCCCTTTCAGCCGTCACGGATCAGCATACTTATGATTTACATCCCGTGTCCTTACCAGAGTTTGCGCGTCCGGAGGCACTCACTCTGTTCAACAGCACTTTGCGTCCCAAAGCCCATGGCAAAAACTGCCATCTGCCATCACCCCACGTGCAGTTGGGTCTCAAAGGCTATTGCAAGTGACACCCATACAAACACAACACTAGCTCCACGCGTCTTATGCCGACCCGAACGTTGGTTCCAGTACTTAAGTACAATGCATTCCAGCATTAAGAACTTACACCCAAATTGGCTGCTTTCGGTTTTAGACCCAGCGGCCGACTTCCATGGTGTCATTGTCTGAAAACAACGCAATGGCGTTGTCACAAAAGGCGACGACCTCCAGCCCAAGAGAAAACAAACAAGGTCCTCCCACTTGAGGGGCCTGCGTAACATGTGGATCCTATTTCGCAGGGGGGCGGGGCAAATTTGACCCTGAGCTCGTAACTTCCTCATAGCAAGGTACAGGCCTGAAACATTATCCACCGCTATGTGCACTTTTGATAACCACAGAAGTTAATTAGAGGCTTCATTGTTCCCATCTTTTTGGTTTATTGACAGCATAGCCACATGAGATTTTCGCAGTGATTCTTGCAGTCTGAAGTCTGAAATGTATGTCTGTATGTACTGCATCCATCTTTCCTGTCTCCGGCAGGGAATGCTGTTGCACAGGGTTTGTTCAGCGGACAATCATATCGAAAGCGTTCATGTCATCCATACTAGCAAAAAGTCCTCAGTACAGATGCAAATCATGTATCACCTACTTAGAACCATTTTGCAAAGCATCCGGATGCCGTACGGGTCTACAAGTTCTGTGAACCCCCCTGACCCTTTCTGCAATTGCCATGAAGTAGGAGACCTACTGCGATGATGTCTGGAGGCACTCGCACGTGTGCTCCTCGCAACGCCCTGACAAGTGGACCACTCCAACTTAAACCCCAAAATCAACCAAAATCGTAGAGGGACTGGTTTGACTTGAATGCAGCTAGCCAGCGGCATTGGAATCAAGCAAAAAATGCGACTGTGCTAATTACCAGAAATGCAAGCTGGGCCTGTCCCAAGTATCTTTAGTGCATGTATAAGCCGTAGGGATTGTACTTACAATGAATTCAACTTTGACATTGTGCATGCTGCTTGCCCCAATAGTGGACACTTTGGAGCCCATGTGCCTTTTGGGTACCAAGACCTTTAGGGTGTGTTTTTCCTAACGCCCAAGCGCCGCACGTCGATTCCGAAAGCTTGAAGCCCTCTCAGCCTCATGCAGGCAAGCTCTATGGAGACACTGACCGCCCTCCCCCAAGGGCTCCAAATAGCCCCATGTAGGTACAACTTATAAACACTGGGGGCCAGTGTAAATGTCCTTTATATAAACATGCAGCCCCAGGGTCCCATCTTGATCTTTTGCTCCCCCCCCCCCAAGTTTACAGCGTGTCCCAGAAAAGGCAGTGCAACCGCAGGCTGGTAGGACTATGTTTTTGAGGGCTTGGGGTTCCACAGAGCAACTTCCATGCACCCGTGCAGCACAAACAACATCCTCGACCCTAAATGGACTCGGACCATCTTGGGGGAAGGTTGGAGTGAGCTGTGAGGGCCCCAGAAAGTAACCCCTTGACAACAAACGACCAGGCAACACCTACACTGCATCGAGCGACCCAAAAGACTGAGAATCTAGAACCTGTCCCCCTTCCGCTTACAAGCTCGTCTAAAGCTCGTGGTCTTTTACCCGGAAGATCCAGGGAGTTTCCTCAGGTTTCTGGAGTCTATACAAGAGAGCTTCTTAAGTAAGAGGGCCTAAGCGACCCTGTAGGGAGAGATGAGGATCACTGAGGGATCGGGGCGTGGACTCTTGCAAGCTTAAGACCCACCAATACTCGGACCCCAAAAGTATGTAAAATGATGGCATTTATTGCCATTATGAGGGGCTTAGGGCTATTATCTTACATACTTTAGGGGTTTGGGTAGTTTCTTAGCCATCTGAGTCGGCAGCTACAGGGCATACACGGCCGAATTATTCCGTGGCTCATATGAAGAAAACGGAGAGGCAAAGAGAGGACTATTGTCAACGTCACTCCCTAGCTGGAACCCCGATATCCCGACCATGCCCATGAGATATAATGAAACCTCCGCTCACTGAAGCCCAGTTATGTCTTGGAGCAACTTCCATATGTCCAGCTGACCAGAAGCAACATCATTCTGGTGCTGAAGAGGGAGTGGGAATACAGATGATGGCTATGTAGTTCTATACACGCCAACGCCCGGTGAACGTCGAGATCCAGGGCACAAAGCTCTCAGCACACTCTTGCTGTCAGTGGCAGTAGCAGAAGTAAGGCGTGGTAATGCCAGCACTCTCAACACTCTATACAGGATAAGAAAAGACGCTGACAGAGCAGCAGAGGCGCCAAACTGGCAACTTGCTGCCTCCAGTCGAAAACCTGACTGTTAACTCTGAAGCGCGAGCCTTCTATAGCCTAGAGAAACCCTAGCAGCCCCACATCTTATGTTATCCACTGTGGCTGCGAGCGTATTGGTGTTTCTCGGGTTAGGGCCCCAAGATGCACCCCACAAGGGTACTATCCCACTCTACTATACCATGGGACTTCCAAAACGGAGTCAGGATATCTTCCCAGTCTCTCTAAGCCCTGCTACAAACCTAAACCCTAAACCTACATGTCGCCATGGAACCCAAGCCAAGGCTCCCCCACCCCACAAACAAAGGGAGAAAGGATTGCTGGCGAGGTTCAAGTCAGGGTCCCTTTCCATGAGCTGCAGAAACTCCACTTTCGACAGCATCTGATCTCCATCCATATCTAGCACACCTTGTTTAGGGTTTGGAGGTTTACTTCCTGGTGCTTCAGCGCTGGTTGCATGTCGGGACAAATCTAGGGTCATCAGTTTCCCCACTCTCCTTGAAGCAACCTTAGGTTCGGTTTAGGGCTTAGGATTTAAGAGGAATTCATGGCGTCCTGAAAATATGCTCTTCAAGTCTCAGGCGACTTCAGGAGGTGCAGTCAGTCTATCTCCTCACTTTCCATGAGGAAGGCCGCCTACATTCCTCCATCGAAAATTCTCTTATCCCTGGGGCTCCATGTCTAGAAATAATGCCTACATTGGGCCCCAATGCCTACAAATAGTGCCTACATTAGGCTATTTGGAGCCCTAAGGGTACAGGTCGCAGGGAGAACAGGACCTTACTTCCACTGAGCACAGCAATGTCGAGGATGCCTTCCCCTCGCCTGGCATCCCCAGAAAATGTTCTCGGGTCTCACCGTGCGATGCTATGACGCATTGCAAGTTCACATTGCTTAATCATCGGGTTTTAGGCTTTAGGAGAAAATTGAAAAGTTTGTTCAACTATTACCACCCTCATGATAGAATATGGTGGGAAAATCCAGCAAAGCCCCCCGAGGGAGCCGAACCCTTGGCCCGATACTTAGGGTGCAACCCCGCGGGCACCAAACAGCCCAAATTACACTACGTTTACCGGCTGCGGCATGGAATTCTTTACTATAAGCACTAAGAGCCCCAGCACTGGGATATATCTAGTACCTTAATCTGAATTCCTGCAAAGCAACCCTGATGGTGTCCTTGGTTTCATTACCTGCAACCTACTGAGACAACGACGAGGCCACACCTCCTACATCCTTCGAGGTTTCCCCCCCCCCTCACTACTGTTTGGGACGGCACCCACTCTGTCATAGTGTTAGGTAGGAATATACTAGGACCCTAGTATAACCCGTAATATGCTCTATAGCCACTCTTACAGGGCGCGGGGGGCGGGGGGAATCGATAGTTCTCAGGCATGGTGCGTTTTCATGAAAACCACAAGGACGATTTAGAACGCCAGATTATTGTAGTATATCATGGTATAATAAGGCATTTTCTGATATATTATGGTATATTATAGTATATGATGGTTACAACGAATAAGTTGCCTGCTCCTTCGTACCCAGCACTGTCAACAACTTGCTAGCACCTGCATTACATGCTAAGACCCCAAACCCAGAACTGCCAACCACTCATGCTCACACTAGCTCTCCATGTCTATATATATATATATGTAAACAACCTACATGGGGCCCCAATGCCCATAAATAGTACCTACATTGGGCTATTTGAGGCCCTAGGGTCAAACTGAATGTGCACACTGCGCCAGCTCTGAACCCTTGTCTGAAAACTGCCGGCAAAGTAGCTGACGAAGTTGGCAATGTACATCCTCAGGAGATCAGCGGGGTGCATCTTAGGAGAGTGGGAGGTGCTGCGCTTCGAGTTCAACTCAACATTCCGAGGGCCCGCGCAGATGCTGCTCGGGATACTTGGACCCTCATAGCTGGGGTTCTGGGACGTCAGGTCTTTGGGATTGTTAAGCATTGTGAATCTCACGATTCAGCATGCAAGGACGAGCGGGTTGAGACGAATGTGATATTTGACGTTAATTAAGCATTGTTGTTGAGACCCCCACAAATCGTTTTTGCCTTTAGAGTGCTCTGACTTCGTAGGAATGCCTCCTTAAGCAAGTGTTTGGTCAGTACAAGTAGACACAACCTTGCGGACCTTGCCACATGATGAAAACGCATAACTTCTTAGTGGTAACCCGTAATCAATTGCAAACAACATCCCGGCTTTCCGCTTAGAAGCTTGGCGAGGACGTAGGCTGTGCGCTCCACATTGACAGGACACTGGAAGAAATGCAAAAAAGCGAGCCCACAATCCACAATCAAAAAATCCCCATGACTCCCAGTACTTCAACCATTCCCTTGCAACAAACAAACCAAGCGCGCTCTCTCTCTCTCTCTCTGTCTCAACCTAGTAGGACTCGCATGGAAAGGACACCGCAGGGAATTGGAATATCTGCGAGTTCTACTCTGTTATCCAGAGGGATGCATCTGGGACGCGGGGGCCTTTGATGAGGCACTATCAGGCACAGCCAATGTAACCTTGGCAAGACACTGCGCTTCATCGTGGAAGGCGCGTTCTTCCTGCACACGCAAAATGGGTGCAAGTAAGGAACCTGGCTGCAATAGCATCTACCACCTCTACATACCTCTTGTTGCTTCAGATGTGCGCTGAGTTTTTCCTTCCGTCTCTTTTGCAAGGTTGTTTATTTCAGCTAGATTCCTTCTGTATAGCTTGCCATACGCCCATTCTGATTTGCGCTCAGAGTTGAGGTGCAGTGCGTCACGAAACCAACCTTGTTCCTTTCATTCCTGGAGAGAGCAGGGCACCTCAATTTGGGCAACGACGCCGACCACCTCGCAAAGGACGCCGATGAGCATGTTCCTGATGTTCATGGGGAAGGGGAGGGGGAGGAGAGAGAGGGACATCGATGCAATGGGAGCTGTTGGGTTTCTCAAAGCCCTCTGAGCCTTCAATCCCCAACCCAAAACTGCGCTCTCCAGATTTGGGGGTCTCTTCATTCGAGAGCCTTACTCAGGCTTAGTTGGAAATGCTTCACAGACACGGTCAAGGTTTGCTGTGAGGGCTGCTGTAGGTAGTCCGCCACTTTTCCATTCTAAGCATGGGTGAGAAGAGAGATGTTGTGTGTTAAGCTTGGTATAAAGATGCTGGTGAGTTGTGGGAAGTACCTATGTAGCCAAAAGTAACAGTAGGATTGCGATTATCTGTTCTTGCAAGACTCCAAGGCTCATGACCAAAGACGCTCTCCTCTCAGTGCAAGACTTATTTTTTTTGCTGGGGTGGCAAGAAGGATGCTCCTCAGTCCATGTCCAAAAAAACACACCCCGCAGACTTAAGCCCATCTGAACTTCAGAAAGCATTTAGTAATCAACTTTCGTTTCAAGAATTTGGCGGGCAGTTGATTTTGTAAACAGGGTAGCCTCCTGTCTTGAAAGTTAGAACCCTTGATTTCAAAAAATGTCCCAGCTGCATCAGGGTCAATGAGCCCATGAATACCTCAGGCTGCTTAAGCTTGATGATTTGTGATGAGCCAATCGCATCGGGTAGGTGATCGAAGGTTTGGAGACCTGACCCTAAACCCTAGGATCTGATACCGTAAAGTGACTGGCACTATCCACTGAGCAGCTCAAGGCTTCTGCCCCACGGGTTTAGGGGTTTAGGTTTTAGGGTCTGGGGGTTCAGGGTCTAGGGGTTTAGGGTTTAGAGGTTCAGGGTTTAGGGGTTTAGGGTTTAGAGATTTCGGGCTTAGGGTCCCTGGGATCGTTGTGGTCTCACGCACCTTAGTTAGCATCTTCTATATGCATATACACCTTTATCTGTACGTCCCAATCTCGAGCATATAATCCTTGTGAGGTCTGAAATCACAGCCCTACAACTTTTCAGCTCAACTTCCCCGTGCTTGATATAAGGCCATGCGCCCTAAACAAGGGAGCGTTAATTTCGTGATTACCGAACTGTTCTGCGGTCTTGTGGCGTGAGTTGAGGACTGTTTTGTACTGCAGGGTTCGCATTGGCCTTGAGGAGCTTTACGCTGAATATCTTGCAAATCTGTTCTAGACATGTGGATTATGATGCTCAAAGGGCCAAAAGACATACAGAGCGGCTGTTCTGGGAAGGGATGCTTCTAGAGATGACAGTCATGCCAAAGTCTCGATAGCATCATGGACTGTAGTTCTATTTCCTAAAGCTGCTGCGAGATGCCAAGCTCCTGCACATGCGGCATCTCTGTGAGATGCGCAGCTGCGAATGATTAAACATTATAGTAGCTTCCATTTTATTTTCCATTATCCCAATATAACACCAATATAACCCTCATATTACACACCATTGACATTAATATTATTACTATGAGGGCCAGCCGTCATGTGTCTTGGTCTGAGGCTGCCTTTTTGTGCTGCTGCCTACCGCAGCTTACATGGCCTGATGCCTGTCATATGGAGCCCTACAACTTTCCTGAAGTCATCCTATTTGTCTGGGTTGTGGAACCCAGTCCCGGATGAGATTGTGACCTTGCTCCTCATTGGGAACGTCAGCTACCATTCCATTTACTCCCCATGCAGTGTAAGCCAGCAAAACGACTGCAAAGAACAATTGACAACTACACGATTTAGGGTTCAGGCTTTGAGATTGGGGCTTGCAGCTTGGGTTTTGCGAATTGTGCTCCGTCCATTTAGCCTGGGTGTTATCCGGTAGGAACGCTGTCCCAATCTTCAGCTCCATCTGGTCCCAAAGCTTCGGACAAGCAGCGAACGTGAGGTAAAGGAGGTAGTATGTCCAGCCTCCCAGGACCAAGATGGTAGGACAACATTATGTTGACGTTGATGATTTTTGAGGGATGTCATATTTCGAAAAAGCAAAACAGCCTTTACGGAATACGGGGTTGTCAGGATGGCATTTAGCATGACAGTAGAAGCCTGAACAATCAGGAGCCCTAAAATGAACTTCTCCTGATTATACCTACTAGGGCCTTCAGGAGCTCCGGTTCGCTGATTGTCGAGCGCCCCAAGACACGGTTTAAGGGTATAGGTTTTCGCGAGACTAAGGTGCTACAGTAGAGGGTGTTTGATCTCAGGGGACGAGTGAACCCCTGAGGTGAGGTTGCTTTCAGTCAGGTTCAGCTCAGGGTCAACATTGGTTTCCAACAGCAACATGGAGGTACTGTAGAAGCCCGTCTATGTTGCCCGCATCACTCCGTAAAAGCCCTCATGCTATTCAGGCCCGTGCAGATGCGAGGGATAGATGGTGATCGTAAGGAGAATTCTGGAGTCTGCCTCGAGGATAACCTGGCACATTTGTTGAATACCTGCCCTACGAAGGGTTTCTTACACGAGAAAATTGCAATTTGCAGGGGCTCCATTGTTCCGCACCAAGACACGAAAAATGTGAAGACCATCAAAGGAGTGTTGCACGCGAAGAAATACCCAAATAGCTGCGATACGACCTGAACCCTGAGCTAGCGTGATCTGAAAATTGAACCTATAGAGTGGACAGGGATATCCTACTCCACACAACCTTGCTGGTTCTTAGTAGGAAATAATGGCATATAATCCTCATATAATCCCAATATGCCAATATGATACATCCCTTACTCCCTACTAACCCTCGGTAAGTAGAGCGGATAGGGAAACCCTACTCCACACAACATGCATTATATTTTTGAGATCTGGGCCCCGAATACCAATTCTAGCTCTCGACCCTAAGCCCTGAAACCTGGGCCCTGAAACCTAAGCCCTGCAACCTAAGCCCTAGGCCCTGAACCCCCAGCCTTGCGCCCTAAACCCCTTCCTTAGACCCTCAGCCCTAAATCCGAAGCCCAAAGCCCTTCACTCTCTCTGTATACATGTATATATTTTCATTATATATATATATACATATTTCTCTCTGTCTCTCCCTATCTCTCTTTCGCTTTCGCTATAGGGGCGCCGTGCTTGCTTACTGGCGAAGGCCGCAACATCGGTTCCGCCTTTGCGTTGCAAACTGAAACAGAGGGGTGTCTTGAAATGGTATAGACATGGCGCTGAGGTAGAGCACAACATAAACGCAATCACAAACAGCGCACTTACAACTACTGGTTCAGGTACGACCGATGATCATATAAACAAACGCATACCCTAGTTACAGCGGTTCCCGGGTACATCGGTTGTGCCCTATGTCTCTGAATTTCGGGCTCTTGTAATAAGTCTGTTCTGCTACAGTTTCGAATTAGCGCCGGCACACGACACCGCTCCAAGAGCTTTCTCCTCAGCCGTTCTCTTTATAATCTGCTGTGCCGTGTATTCTCATCGGCTGCGGCGTGGGGCCTCAAGCCCCTGAACGACACTCGACTCGTCCATCTGCAAAGGAGGAGGTGCAGCTCCCCCCCCCCCCCGCCCCCCCCGCCGCCCCGCCCAAAGGGCCGGTAGAGCCAACACCCCTCCAGAGGGGTAAGCTGGGACTGAGCCAGAATGGCCTCTTTCTCGTCCCGGATCGTGTAACCAATGAGCTAGAGCAGATGAACGGAGTGACAGCATCAGCGGTTGCCCTCCTGGACCGATCTGGTTCTCATCATAGAACACAACATCGATGGAGGCGCGTAGTGTTCTTGCTGGAAGCGCGTAGAGTTCTTTCTGGCAGTTGATCTTGCAGATTATGGCTGCTGCGGTGTTGATTCTCCGGGGTTCAGGACTACTTTGCAGCTTGACCTGCAATGGCTACAGCATAAGGCCTCAAGCCCCTGCTCGAAAGTACATCTATCCCCCTCTCTGTCTCTCTCTCCCTCCCTCCGTATAGATCCTTATGTACATCCCTTCGTGTCCCCACATAACACCTGCCTATATCTGTAAGCCTTGGAGTTCCCAGGCCTGCAGCCAGCAGCTTGTTGATGACGTTCACATCTGCGCCCGCCAACGTCTGAAGCAAGAGGAAATTCATGGCCTGCTGGTAAGGCTTAGGAGCTTTGGAGGCCTCCAGGGCTTTGTGTGGACCCCTGGAGGATTCTCATACTCCAGCGCGTGCAGTTAAACCTTTTTTGAAGTGTTGAATCTTTATCCCACGCTTGGTGATGCAGGAAGGCTTTCCTTCACATACAACCTGAACAATTAGACTCGGGGCTTGCCTACTTTGATTTCAGGCACGGAACGACTATCCGGCAGAAATATATAGGCAATGGTCAAGCCATCGAATACGGCATGTATTCTGTTTCTTTATCACATATTCCCAAACCGTCTGCGCGCACCTTACACTATTTGAAAGGGATCCATCATTGGAGAAGCCTGCAAATCAGAGATCATGCTGAGCAACATGCGGTCTGTTAGTCTCGTAGTCTGAGACCCTTTGTTGGACAGAGCGATCATGAAGGAGAGTAATGTAAACCCCTAATTAATAAACCCCCTCCCCTTAATTGGAATTATAATAGGGATCCTAACACCCTAAACCCTAAACCCTATGGATCTACATGAATCTTTCGTCGCCAAGGCTTGGATACCGAAAGAGGAAGAAAAGGGCCCCTCTTGTACTTGTACAATAGGGTTTAGGGTTCCTGCGCCCTACACCCTTTGCACATAGCATTGCAGCTGCCAGTTCATGTTCCATGTCTTTCCATTTGATTCTCCAGTCCTAGATCCCTCAATTGAAAACCTCAAGCCTAGACGCTACAATATAACAGCTTGCTTGTTTTTCCATTACGGCACTGTGCATCACTATGTGGGTGGCTGTCAGATTTATCATCACATTTTGGGTACCCTGAACCCCTAAACCACTAAACCCTACACCCCCAAACCCCCTAAACCCTAAATCCGTGAAATCCGCAGAACTTCTGCATTCAACAGGTACCAAGCCTGCGGGACATTCTCGAACCACCCCTGCCCAACTTGGCTGTCAGCTAACAGCTGCACGAACAAGATGGCGAAGATGTAGACCACAATGAGCCTGCATATGAGCCATAGTCTAAGCTCCTAGTATCCCCCTTATCAACCACTATAGTGGTCCCCTATACTGGCCCTTGTATAACCCCCCTGAAGGAGTTTAGACTACTGCTCATGCTAGTATCTTGGGAATATCTAATTTTTGGGGCGGTGGAGGAACTTATGACGTTCAAGGGGAAGGATCAGTCCCCTCTTCAGCCCTAAAATACAGTAAAGCGATTTGGTCAAAGGCTTCACATTAAAGAGAAGGGGCGGGTTTGATCTTGGATGAAGTCTTGGGACGTGATTTATGAGGAGGTTATTAATGGCTTTCTATAACTATAAGGTAAACATTATCCAACTATCACAGAGTGGGTGCCGTACCCAAGGTATTGGGCTCTCTGGGCAACGTAGGCTGCGGCAAGTGAGGTTTGGGCCTCAGCAACATGAAGGAAGAAGCCCTCACCTCTGTTTACAGGGCTTTAGGAAGTTTACAATTTCAATTCCGAACCCTGAACAAACTTTCAACCCTAGACCCCAAACCTCTCTGGGCGCTTCTCAAGTGCCGAGGTCCCGTGCTGTGAGTCCCCAAACTCTGCATGTGTTGCATCTCTGCGAGGACATTACTCACCGTGATCAGTGCTAGCTTGCCCTGGGTGTAATTCTACAACAGCGGCCTACCTAGCCACAAAGAATGGAACACCTGAGCCATAGTCTAAACTGCTAGTATCCCCCTAATAACCCTATGATACTCCCCTATATAATCCCCCATAACCCCCGTTTAGGAGTTTAGACTATAGAATCCCTATACAATCCCCTTTAAGGAGTTTAGACTATAGAGCACATTGGGACACTTCGAAGAACCCATTCCTCCGTGCAGCTAGGACACAGCAAGGCTAGTATGGTGCACGTCGAGCGCATGGCGATCCTGGGTTTCCATTGATTGCCAAATAAGTTTAAGCGTTTATTAGGGTTTAGGGGCTTAGGGTTTGGGGTTAAAGTCCAAGTAGGCACTTTTGTTGGTATAGGCTGTATCTAGACCCCCAGACAAGCACCTCTAACTAGCCTCAAGCTCCTGTGTAGCTTGTATTTGGGTAGTATGTGATTTGGTCTACTATGACCTTTACCAAAATAGCAGACTCCCCCCATCACAAAAAAAAAGAAATAAGTGCCCTTGAGTAGTACTAAACAGAATCCCAATAAATTGGTAGTTTCCACTTCCATTTCCTTGTCCATCCCTTCTTTCCTGAAACCTAAACCCCAAATAGTAATTTCCGTGCTTTTCTCCATTCCTTCTTGCCCCACTGCTCCTGCGGTATTGATGGCTGGTGAATGCTCGTTTTCCGAAGTACTAAACCATTACTTCTAAATCCCAAACCCTAAACCTAAAATCCTACAGGCAGTGAACCACCCTGCAAAAGACTGCTGTACTCTCAAAGTAAAAGGGTATATGCAGCTCAATCACAGTTGGTTTTGGGGACGGGTGAGCCTTTTGGAATTTCTTTCGAGCAACCGCTTCTGCACGCGCGCATGATATCTGAAAAAGGACTTCTCATTGTCGGGCACTCTCCCGGCAACTTGTAAAAGGAGGAACTCAAACCCCAAAATCACATCTTGAACCCGATATCACGAAAGCCTGAATGTCACCTCATCCATGATTATTCTGGGTTGCTGTTAAGGAACTTAACTTAAGTTACCATAATGGGTCTATATAGTAATTAATATGGTTCCCCCAATATAGTAACTTAATTTAAGTTCCTTAACAGCAACCCTGAACCCTAAACCCTAAACCCTAAACTTATGCCCAGGGGCACCATACCCTTCACCAGGACCCTTAGCTCCGGCAAAGAGTTGATGATCCGCGCCGCCCGCGCCACGCGGGCTATCCTGGCTCACTACAGAAGCTTCCCCAAATCTACTCTTGGGTGACACGTAAGGGGAATGCGCATTAGAGAAATACTGAACACATATCAAATCAGGTTCAGGATTTAAAGCAAGTATCCTTTGAAGCAACGTTTTCGGAACCACGGGGTCCGCAGAAGGGCAAGATCTCAGCCTCATGTATGTAACCTTTCAGGGATGGGATCTCAGCGGTACAGCTGTAACACCCGTACCTAATAGGTCCACGGAGAGTGTCAGGTCCATGTAGTCATCCCCTATTCAGATTTACATCCTAGCCTTGTGAAAGACAATCAGGGACCGCAGCAGCGAAACTAGGCCCGAAGCGTGAGGTAAGTAAAATACGCGATGCGTGCCAGTCAGAAGTTCTGTAGCAATCCTTGAAATCATCCTTGTGTCGATACTGCCCTTCTTTTAACACGGAGGCTCCATGTCTATAAATAATACCTACATTGGGCCCCAGTCTATACATAATACCTAGATTGGGCTATTTGGAGCCTCTAAGAGAGTTGTATGCGTCTTACGCCCACAGCTTATCTCTCCGAATGAGCCAGTGGGGATGATACAAACTGTGAAGCTGGAGCGTATGAGCTATAGTCTAAACTCCTAGTATGCCCCTTAATAACCCCGAGAACCTCCCCTATATAACCCCTTTAAGGAGGTTAGACTATAGCTCATATGCCTGGACTCCCCCGAAATAACTCTCACCCGAATGCGCCTCAGAACGCGCAAGACTCGCAGGACTGTAAAACTCCGCACCTGTCGAAGCACAGAGACTTGTGCAAAACTATCATAGAAGAAGTTAGAGGATTTAGCACTACAGAAAAAGGCGACATAGTACATACTTGGCAATCTAACAGATATGTGACCTGGTACAGTAAAGTATTCTGTTTTTACATACTCACTATTCCTTGCTTAAAGCCTTTTTCCTTTGGCAGCGCACAATTTGATCCCTGAGAGCCGTGTGGGCCATCCTTGGACCCACAGAGCTACAACCCTCGGTGCGGATTTGAAACAACCACTGTAGGGTTTAGGGTTTAGGGTTTACAGGGTTTAGGGTTTAGGGTTTACAGGGGTTTAGGGTTTACAGGGTTTAGGGTTTAAGGTTTATAGGGTTTAGGGTTTATAGGATTTAGGGTTTATAGGGTTTGGGGTTTAGGGTTTAGGGTTTGCACTAGGGATCCAAGTATACAAATAGTACCAATAATGGAGAATGAGACGGAACTGGAAACTGGGGATATGAAGGGGATATATAGGGATCCAAGTATACAAGCAATACTACATTGGGCCCAGAAGTCTGTAAATGCTAGCTACATTGGGCTCTCGGGGGTCACTGTGGAAGTGATAGTAGCCTTCATGAGAGCGTTCTAGCTAATAGGCGAGGTTGATGAGGATTTGCAAAGCGAATTTTGAGCATGTATATCACACACGTATGTAATGCATGGAAAACCCACCATGTAAGGAGTATTGCGGAGACCTACTGCAGGGCTTGATGCAGCAGTGCTTTAAACAGCTAAGTCCGTCGCTCAACTTAGTGATCCCAGTCGGACGAATGTAAGGTAGATGCCAGAAGCGACGTCAACGCACGTCATCGGACAAGTGGACCGAGTCGAGTGCAGCAGCCCCGTTCCACTCCTACATACTCTCTCTCTCTCTGTCTCTCTCTCTCTAGCCCTATAAGCCCTAAACCCTCTATAATCGAATTTTCAAGCTCCTACAAGCTCCTAAGCCCCAAACTCAGCATTTTGATGCAGCCAATACCCCAGGAAGCCTGCGAGTTGGACATCTTATGTCCCGAGATCATCCGCACCAGAATTGACACCCTGCGACGCAAACTCTTGAGGTCCGAGTAGAATCCCTAAGGGTCCATGTACCCATAATAAGGTCCCTTTAAAGGGGATATATAAGGGAGATATAGGGGTATATGGGGTTTAGGGTTTAGGGTCCATGTACCCAATAATTAGGTACTTGGGATTTGGGTAATAGCACTTATAGTATAGGTTTTGGGCAAGTATATTATTATTATTGGGTACTTGGACCCTTAGGGAATGCAGGGTCGAGGATGCAGGGCTTGAGGCGCTTTGGTTCGAGAGCAAGTAGGAATTTCTACAATGGCTACCGACAACCAGCAAGTTAAACAAAAAACTCGGAACGCTATGCATCCCCGTATACCAGATGATTTTCCTAGTGCCCCCTTCCCTGTTCAGCTCTATAAACCCTGCAGTGTCCATTTCATTTTGCGCTTTCAGGTTCATGTGATTCTCCAATGTTGGGATAATATCCCTACACCCTAACTGAATCCTACAGATCCCCAGATAACCCTTGCACATGAAACGGTAAACTCAGCCTTTAAAAGCTTCCAAAGAACACACGCAAGGAGGGAATTCTCAAAAAGAGGAGCCCTTTCAGGGGTTTAGGGGTTCAGGGTTTCAGGGTTTTGGGTTTAGGGGTTTAGGGGGTTTGTAAGGATATACAAGGTTCAGTGGACTTCTGGGTCAGGGATTGGAGTTCAGGAGTATGAGTTACTGAATAAGGGTTCCTCAAAGTTGGGGCCTCAAAGGGCCCCAGCGCATATGTAGGGACCATGGGAAGACTATAAAACGAGTCCATCCCGCTAATATTCGCCAATACTTAAGCCTTAAGAAATTGTCTAGAAACCCTATTTGTGCTCTAAACATATACGTTAAAACCTACATTTGCATTGAGGAACTTGAAGGGTGAAGAATGGACATCACTTTGGGGAAGTTGCCGCATGACCGTCCATGATTGTAAGACCAGTATGTTGTGGCCGGTTGCGTCTCTCCGGTATGGGCTAGTCACTAGTCATTCATGGCCACATGTATCGACATCTTGATTACTTCAATTCAGTGGCGGAAGAGCATTCAGTCTTGCTTACCCTGGCTTCCTGTGTGTTAGAGGGTAGGTCCGCCACACCACACGCACGGCACACGGGCTTCCAGGATCACTCCGACCTTCCACCTCCCAACCCTATAGCACCCTAGAGACTCTCAACCCCAAACTCTAGGGAGGAAATCTTGCAACACTTGCCCAAAGGGTCCATGGAGGTATCTGGTATATACTTAGGGCCCAAAGAACTTCCCCTATGCCTACTTTAAGGCCCAAGTATCTACCATATAGCTACATGGACCCTTTGGGTTGGGGGGTTCCAAACTACTGCATTTCCCAGGATTTAGGGCCCTAGTGCGGCCCCATGTATGATGCCGCCCTTACAATCCGGTATCAAACAAGACCATAACCCTTCAACTTGTCATCCTAGACAACGCCCAGGGGCCAGGTATCCCAAATCATCATCACGGTGAGGGAGGAATCAAAGAGGAACCAGCCGTCCTTGGAACGAAAAAGGCTCTGAACACTACACCAAAACGTTTTACATCTATGTTGGGGATCAAATATCCACAACACCTAGGCAGATTGTTTTTAGGAATCCTGAGTTATTTTCTATCTTGGCCGTTCAAATGTAGGGCACATAGATAAGGATGCCAAGCTTGCTGTTTTGAGTAACGTGAGCAGAGACCATTCGGTTTCTTGACGGTTCAGGTTTGGGACGTGGCATGGAGAGGGTTTTGGATGCTGTTGCAGCGTCGTGTTGTTGCAGGCATCGTGAAGCCAGTACTGTACCACAACCAAGCAACACAGTGAAATGCTGCCACAAGTTTGCCAAACTCCCCGAGCCTTCACTGAGCTTCAAGACTAACCGCCTCAAAACCGCATCGAATCCAGTCCGGGAAGTCCCGCACTCAAGAAATGAAGAACATTCAGGCCCGAATGGTTGTGGTTGTGCCTGCACGGAGTCTGACAAACGTGCATGTAGGACTCAGATCTGCATTTCAGATTGAGAGATCACACACGTCCCTAAGTAAGCTCGGCATAGCGCATTCCTGAAAATGAGGAGCCAAATGTATGTCCAGATGGTTGAGGCCATGCCCCTTTGCACTCTGATGTTTTTCTTTGTGATTTTTCAGGGATCCCCCACAATGCAAACAGCGGTAGTGCCCATGCACGCATCCCTGTGATTGTTGATTCAAGTCAACTCCATTGCCGCCAAAGCTTCGCAAGCTTGTGAGGCACTTTGGAAGGCACCCACACGAACGAAGAGCTCCAAAGTGAAGCAGAGGCAGAAGATGTTCTCCACAACCCTCAGTTGCACATTGTTTCATGACAGGCCGTGCGGGGCTTTGGGCTGGGTGCTTAGGATCCCGGGCTTGGTCAGAACGGGGCAGCCCCTAAAGTGACCTTATGGCAACCGCCACTCAATCCACTCAAACAAAATGTTTGTTGCAACGCATTGTCGCTGCCTCTTGCGGGCACTTCTGTGCAGCAAATTGATTTCCTTGCCTGAGATGTAGGCAATTTTGTCCTGGGGCCACTGACGGGAAGGACCGCTGGCAGCCGAGTTTGCGTTGCTCATCTTTGAGTCTTTCCGGGTCTGTACAACCTAAGACCCCTAAAGGGATCCGCATAGTATTTGGGCCCTATAACCCTATTATTTGGGTCCTTGGACCCTTAGGGGATGCAACCAAGGCACAAGAAGATGTAAGGCGCATCCCAAACGGAGTTCGCCTTGTTCAAGTCTGTATCCACTGCAATCCTTGGCACTTTCTTGTGGGCTTCGCCATGCAGCCTTGATCTAATGCTAAGAAGGGGGGGGGCCATAAATAGAGGGCCCGAAACATACACCCAAATGCACCTTCATCCTTATAGGGGGAGTCCACAACATGATCTCCCATTTTTTGGAAAGCGCCATGATTTTGTAAGGCCCAGGAGTAGCAACTACAGGTAGGCAATGTTGAACTTTGCTGACCGTTGTTAGGGGCCAAGCTCGGGTATCGAGGATTTGGAGCCTATGATGCTTCCTTAACCCTAATGCCTAAACCCCAAACCCAAAACCAAACCAGAACCCAATGCCAGAATTCTGAAACACCACACCCCTGCAAAGAGCCCAAGAAAAAGACCATCATCCTCACGCACCCTGGATGCCAAACCCTACAACTATAAAACCCATATAACTCATATAACCCTATATAAACTTGTATAAGCCCATATATATATGTATAACAATCCCTATATAACCCTATATAACCAACACAAAACCCCATGCAGAAGCCATCCTTTATCTAAAGACCTTCTTGAATCCTGGATGGACTACCCCCTGCCTGCATGATCCTAACAAAGCAGAGAGGTGCCCTCCCGGAGATGCAACCGTGGCACCAGAAGGAGTTTAAAATGATAATGACCTCAAGATAGGGGGTTTTGGGTTTTGGGGGCGGGTTTAATTGTTTGGTGCAGGTTCAAAGCCAACCATATGGGTCCAGGTACCCAAATACGGTTGATGCTAAAAATCCTGCATGACTTTAGTATACCATAATATGTATATTTCTAATAAGGTGCTTAGGGTCATGCAGGATCTTTAGTATCCACCATATTAAGGCTTCAGGTCGACCGGTATCAACTTGGAAAATGTTGCGACCTAAAAGCTTATGATTTGGGCACTTGGACCGTCTTGACAGAACAAGAATCTTTCTAGAATAGCTACAACCTGGTTCAGGGTTTAAGGGCTACTTGAACCCATAGTCTGAACCTAATGCTTGGTTAAAAAAAGGTAAAGTCTGGGTTCCCCTCTCATTTCTTTCGGGCCCGAGTATAATCGAGCATATACCACATAGCTACATGGACCCTTTGGGCAATCTAGGCTGCTTTTCGTACATGCCTAACCCTGCCAAGCGCGTAATACTCTTGAAGCCAAGGCCTGCATGGCTTCTGTTTAACAAATTCTCAACCCTAATTAAGCCCTAGACCATACTAATACCATGTCTGCCAAGATGTGAGGCAGTTAGGGTCATGCAGTAATGCTACTATCAACCATGGGATGCTCTTATGAGGAGCTCTACAAGGAATTTAGGGTTTGAGTTTACAATTTGAAGATGTACTAGTGACTCCACCTGGTACCTGGTACTTTGAAGATGCATCTGCCCTTTCACATACCCTTGACCATGTGCTGCACATCCCGTCTGACCCAGACTGCTTGTTCTAAAGCCCCGAAGGCATACGACTTCATTCCAAGACCTCCTCTCTCAAATCTTGTTGCCACATGGGGATACCTCAGCACCATTACATACAGACATACATAGATACCTGCAAACGCACAGATAAGAATGTAGACCCTTCAAGGGTAAAACAGAAGAACGATCACAATTTTCGATTCTACCCCTAGTGCAACAACCGAATTTTAAAGCTCATACAGCAGTTTCCGCATGATCAGAGCTCAAACCGCTAAATCGAAGCTCTGAACCCAAAACTCCAGACCCCTACAAACCCCAGACACTGCTTCATGTCTTATTTTGGGCAGAAGGCAGCCTTCTCGTAGTACATCTGCTATGTTTCACAACTGAATACCCTGCCTCAAGCAAGCATGGAATGTCGGAAAGAGCCCTACTGTTCTCTTGCAATGGGGCTCTATTCGGTTTGATGCTAGCTGAGGTGTTTTCGGAGACACCTTCAGGGCACCTAAAGAGTTCTGGGGCGCACACCAGGACAGCTGAGTTGAACCAGTTGCTGCCTGTGAAGGCAGCAGCTCATCATGACAAATGACGAGTGTTCAAGGTCTAGAGGTTGAAGGACTTAGCTAAAATAATTGAAAATCCCGTGCGACCCTAACAACCTGATGTCTGCCAGTTGAGTAGACACCGCTTGTGCAGAATTTGTGGTCTCAACTGTAGCACCGACGAGGGCCAACCCACTCTGAGGGGCTTGCCTCGTAAATGCTAGCTTTGCCTCGTTTGGAACTTGGAAAAAGGTTGATGGCTGTGCAGCTGGGCATAGGGCCCTAAACCCCTAAACCCTAAACCCTTGACGTCTCAGAATGATCCAGGATTCCAGGGGCTACACTTTCAGCAAGGTCACCGGTGGTTTGCAATAAACTTGTTAAAAGGGCTAAACCATGTTGGTCCGTTCAAGGGGATTAGGGGGTCACTGTAGGTAAGCCCTAAACCCCTAAAACCCTCAACCCTGGATGTTATGAGTTATACACTGCTACATGGGGCTGCTTTATTCTGGCTATCAAGGTGACCGCGATTGTAGTTCAAGGAGTTCAGGAAGATGGTACGAAGGTATGATGTGAAATCAGGGCTGTACCTAAACCCGAACAGTATGTAAAAGAATAGCTCTAAACCCATAATAACAGCCATAAAGGCCATTATTTTACATACGTTTGGGGTCCAGGTATGGCAAATGATCTATGATCTATGTGTGCAGCTTATGCACCTCTTATACGTGAGCACCCTTTCTTGACAACTGCCATACGTAGCATCCGGGCATGAGGTTGCACAGCTTAGAACCGACCAAGGTCTGAACGCCCGTTTCACACTCTTCAATGTTAAGGGATTGGCTTACTGGTGTCTTGTGGAGATGGAGCCCCACAGTAGTCGCTACATAAATCCCAATAGCAACAATAGGAATCCATGCAACATTTTATGCATATTCCTGAAACTCCAACTCACCCGTGGCAAGTTGGGGGTTAGGCTGTCGCGTTGTGGGCTTCACGGATAAGATTTGAGCGAGGGCATCTATGGCACTGATCTGGAAATGGGACAAGCCAAATAAGATGCCGTCGAAAGGAATTTCTGCAGACCTTTCATAGTATCTGTTGATGAACTAGAGAACTAGTTTTGTACAACTAAATACAGCAATGCTTAGTAGCAGGCGATTCAGTCCATTTTTAGGATCCTGCTAATCACTTTGAAATCGCGCCTGCTGTGGGGGCGGACTTAGCGGAAAGGTAGGCGGTAGGCGGCAGGAGGTTTTGGACAGGTGTGCGCCCTTGCCACAACAGAGGTAGATCAAGGACCACCAGTTATATTGAGGTTATATTGGGGTTCTATTGGGATAATGGAAAATAAAATGGAAACTACTATTTAGGGCCATTTAGGGTTTAAGGTTTCAAGCGAACCCCTAAGCCCTGAACCTTGAGCCCTAGTCCCGTGCAGGCTCAACCTTTGCGCATCCTTCTCCAATGAGTTTTGGGAAGCAAGTTTACCCTAAGGGTCCAAGGACCCAAATAATAGGGTTTTAGAGCCCAACTACTATACTATTAATGGTATTTGGGTCCTAAAATCCTATTATTTGGGTCCTNNTCCTTGGACCCTTAGGGTTAATTAGCCACCATCCTGGTGACGCTGCTGACAGGGATGCAAAGCCCATTCTCGTCTGACAAACAGGATGCTGGGATCACAAAAGATTTGGGAGTTCCCGTAAGATCCTTTTCAACCCGGAGACACCACTAGCTACCATCAGTTGGAACCCCCATTTTGAGCTGAGCCTTGAACCTCCCAACTAACAAGCAGATCTTCCAAAACATGTTCCCATGGTGTGCAATCTTCCCTATATATTGTGGGTGGGATTTAATTCTAAATCAGGGCGTTAATCTCAGGGTGTGGAGGAAAATGTGGAAGTCCACCCAGCACTTTCTGAGCACAAGACGCGCAATCCGGCCACAGAAGCCCACTGGCACGTTCTCCTGCAAGTTTGCTCATGAATTTTCCCAAAATTTACGCCCCGTACGGAGCCCGTAGATCAATCAAAGCCTGGAACTGCATCAAACTCATCAGGCCCTAAGGCTCCAAGGACCC